>OV656866.1:80952725-81235372 GCA_927399465.1 Sarcophaga caerulescens | reverse complement strand
CATATATAAAATTAACACAACACAACAAAATGTTTTGAGGAGCTAGGTTGTAATCTTGACTAAAGGATTGCAATGACCAATTATGGAAAAATTAAATTATGTACAGGCAGCAGAGGCAAAGCATAAATAAACGTTTATAATGCTTATAAATGGTGCTACTCAAACTATTTCATGCATATTAATTTATTGACAGCATTAACCCTCGCATTTCCAAGACAAATGCTGTCACTGTGAGCATTAATTATCTAATTGCGGCGAACAAAAATAGAAATTATCCTAAAAGCAACGCAGCAGAATATTTGCTTGTTGTCGCGCTGCCTTTAAAATAATCGCTTTCATATATGTACACCCATACTATTTTTGAGAGACTGCCGCGTTTGCTGCGTTGCATTCATTGTGTTTATAGCATGTTTTCTCAATTTCATTATTTTTTTAACACAGGATCAACATATTATATAAATAATGATTCCTACTCTGAACATATAATTTTTGAGTCTACAATGAGCACTCACAAGCTCGGCCGAATACTATTCCGAGGCTGTTTGTGGACTCAAATCTCTTCACACTATAATCACCAAGAATAAGTTTAGATTGTCTCAAATCCCTCTGACTTGAGAAGAGTCAATTAGTATGGCTATGACCCAAGTATTGCTATGTCTGTCCAAGTTGAGTTGAGCACATATTTCGATGATGTAGAGTTCTACATGGGTTCTAAATTATAAAAATTAAAACGAATTGCATTAGATTTTTACATGTTGAAATTACAGTATGAAGTATACGATGCAGTAATCCTTCGATTTACGTCGCCTCGAATAACGTTGTTTCGATTTATGTCGTAAAATTTTTTGTTACCTCTAACTTAAATTTGCGTCGTCATTTGATTTACGCCGCCTTTTTTTGGAACCAACTGCGACGTAAATCGAGGGATTACTGTATTTTTCTCATTTAACTGCATGCGTACAACATATCGGGTCTTTCACTTAGCGCTTTCTATCCTTAAATATAAATGAAACAAAGTGTGGGAGAGATGTAAGAGACATTTTTTATTCATTTGATAGACGTATTGATGCGATTATGTAAAGGATATCATATCGGCTTCTCTGTGTGGAGCGCAAACGAAGTGCCCAATTTTCTATGCCTGCGACAGTGTTCAAAAATTCTGTACTTTAGTACTTTTTTCAGTACTTTTCCATTTCAAAGATACTGCAGTACCCCCGCGACGCTTTCAGTACTTTTTTATTATTAAATATTTTATGCCGTGTGTTCTTTCAACTATTAATGCATTAGTAACGTAGTGCTAAAGATAGAATTTGTCTTTAGCTCCGGTTAGCCAAACGTCCACGGAACGTACGTTCGTTTTTAGAATACAAAAAGCAATGAGAAATCCTGCCGAACCGACATATGATTTCGGTAAGCATTAACATTGCTCTTCATGAGTGCATTAAATATGAAAAAATAAAGAGTCTAGTGGGTAGTGTGCTAGCTTACTAGATGTGAGCCCGCGGTTCATACCCAATCTCAGACATCAGGCAAAAAAGTTGGTATTCATCTACCTAAAGTGGTCGAATGCTATAGTGCTTAGTGCTTCGCCATCATCGTTCTCTTCTTCGCTCCAAAATCTACACCAAACAGTAACTTTTTCGTAATGTATGGGAAGCTAGGTCGTAATCCTGACTGAAGGGTTGTAATGACCAATTTTGTTAAGTATGTATAGGCGTTGTTTGTGTTTTAGTTCCACTCAAAATTCGACAATTTTGGTAGCCCACATACCCATTTATCCAGAAATGGGCCTCATCACTGAAGAAGAGATTTCGATTAAATTTAGAGTCAGTTGCTAACCGCTCCAGAGCACATTGAGTAAACACAGGTTGTTGTTTATGATCGTTTACCTTTGGTCCCGGCGTCAATCGAATCTTGTGCGAGTGCAGGCCCAAGTTACAACTCAAAATTCGCCAAGTTGTGGTCTGTGAAAGGTCGAGTTCTTGTGAGCGACGCGACATCGAACCACACGGACAGCCGCGAACTTTCCGGCAGTTCTTGCGTTTCTTCGACTTACGGGCTTAGGCCGATCGTTAAGTGAACTGGAACATAGTGAATAGTCTTTTCGATAGGACGATTATGACCACTGTTAAATGGGCGAAGAACAATAAAAGAATTTTGAATACTTCCACAAGTTGTTGAAGATTATATCGGCCCAAAGGCGATTTGGCAAAACAGGGTGAATAAATGAGAACTAATTTCTATTCGTCGTAGTCTAGTAAGTAGTGTGTTGGCTTGTTAGACGTGAGGCCACGTTTCAAATTCCAGGTCAAACATCTTCAACAAAAGGAATTAGGAAAAAATATTTATTCGGCGACTTCCCCTGAGCAGATTTCTGACAAAAACTCTGGGATTAAAATAAAATTACCATGAAAAGTTTCTTAAAAATCTATCGTTCGAAATCGACTTTAAACTGTTGGGTTCCGCCACTCATGTATAAAATTAACGTACATAATATAAGTGGTATGAGAAACTAAGTTGTAATCCTGGCTGAAGGGTTGTAATGACCTATTATGTATTTATATATGTATGCAGCCCTAAGTCGCGACACAAAATTCCCCAAGTTGTGTTTTGCGAAAAGTCGAATTCTTGTGAGCGACGCTACATCGACACTCACGGACAGCGGCGGTGTATTCGGAAGATCTTGCGTTTCATCGATGTAGGTGTGTAATTCGATTGTTTAGTGAACCGGTAAACTCGAATTTGTCCGCTACATAGGATGATTATGGCCATCAAACGCAGAACGTTGCCATAACAGAACACCCATTTTGATAACTACCACGAGATGTTGAAGACTATATCGGACCATGGTGATTTGATAAAACAGTCTGAATAAATGAGAACTAATTTGACAGGCGTATCACCTGCAAGATTTAATTTTCAGTTTCAGTATTTATTTTGTTTGAAAACAAAGTTAAACTCATTGAATTCATATATAAATTTAATATTTTATATGGTACGTACATACATACATATGTACACTAGAGCGACTCACCAAAAAAATTCCTCGATGTACCCCCCCTAAAAATGAACCTTGAACTTTTTTAAGATGACATTTAAAATATTTTGGCTCCAGCTTTAACCTCTCGTGAGCTGGACCATTTTGAAAAAGGGTCTATTTTTGGATGTTTTGTTAATTTGAGGATCTGTTTCCTTACCAACATATACAATATGTATATCATGAGAAAGGTTTTTTTAAGGCGCGTCCAACTGTATATACAATTTTTCCAAGGACGATCATCCATGTCCTTTTTTTAAGGATATTCTGTGAAAAAAAACGGATTTTGAATTTTTTGTTCGGGGTTGTTTGTAATAATAATGCCAAATTAACATATTTTAATCTTTAGTCGATTTAAGTAAATACGGGTCTCAGCTTTTTTTGAAATTCACGCTAGTTCGCGTTTTGAAAAAAATACAATAGGGTGGTAACCCTTCCTTGTAAATAGGCCATATGGGTATCAAATTTTTTCTTTTACCAAGTACATCATCTTTGTATGTAAATAATTTAGATTTTTGCAAATTAGATGCATTTTACACGGTGCTCTAAAATATATATAAATTCAATTTTGTGGTAACTCTAATATGATAGCGGATTTAGTTTCTAGTTCATGTATGGATGAAAATAGGACTTAAGAAAGAAAAAAAGAAATGATCCACGACTTTTTGGCGGCATTTTTGTTTCCCAAACTAAAAAAAAGTTATAAAATTTTATTGTTTATATTTACAAAACTACAAACTACAACTACTACAAAACGCAAACTGGCGCGAATTTCAAAAAAAGGTGAGACCCGTATTTACTTAAATCGAATAAAGATTAAAATATGTTAATTTGGCATTATTATTACAAACAACCCCGAACAAAAAATTCAAAAACCATTTTTTTTTTCACAGAATATCCTTAAAAAAAAGTACATGGATGATCGTCCTTGGAAAAATTGTATATACAGTTGGAAAAAAACCTTTCTCATGATATACATATTGTATATGTTGGTAAGGAAACAGATCCTCAAATTAACAAAACATCCAATAATAGACCCTTTTTCAAAATGGTTCAGCTCACGAGAGGTCAAAGCTGGAGCCAAAATATTTTAAATGTCATCTTAAAAAAGTCCAAGGTTCATTTTTAGGGATGTACATCGAGCACGAATTTCGCTTCCATACAACTTGAGTCGCTCTAATGTACACATGCAGGTATGTATGTATGTTATCTTCTAATATTTATTAATTTCTTTTGAAATATATTTTGATTGTCTCAAATCAATCTTAATTATACAACCAACAAAAATAATTGTTTTTATCGTTTTTTTTTTTTTTATTTTACAATTTATTTTACAAAATACATCACAATTCAAAAATGAATTGAATAAATTCGCATTTAATTTAATTATGATGTATATTTTTCAAATCAAATGATATTGGATATTGGACAACACCTCCAATAATTATTCAAAATTAATTTCAAAAATTAGCGGGCTGCCTTGTAATTTTTCAAAATCAATTTTTTTCCTTCGTTTTTTTTCCCCGGTAAATATGTTTACGCTTTAAAACGAAAATCTGAATGATGAATGAGATTGACGCTTATGGTAAATGGTGTTTTGTAAGAAATCAATCAAAATTTAATAAAAATTGATTTGAACAAATTAATTATATTTGTTAAACGACCCACTTTTTTTTATTAACAAGTGGTAGTATTGTGTACCTTCATAAACCTGAGGCAGATAAATATAGGCTATACGCCTGGCTACCGAGTCATGAAATAAAATGAACGATATTTAAAGGAATCTATTCTTCATGAAATTACTAACTTCACCATCAATAAATAACGTTTGATTTAAAACGGCACAGAGAATTTACAAAATTAATGAAACATTCATTTAAGCCATTAAATGAATGACTGGCACTCAGTGTTTTAATACATTTTACGTAAGTTTAGTGTCCTTTGGCTACAAAGTAAATGGTCCACATATGTGCACGATTTTTGACACATTTTTGCCAACATTTCGACCTCATAGTACCGGCAAAACCCGTTGAAATTTATTTGCGATCGTCTACTCCTTCGTCCTTCTTGCATTCATATTTTGGCCAGGCTTCTCTTTCATCAAGGAACCGAAATTTATTACTACTATCAAGCTTTTGAGGCTTAAAGGATCCATATGGGCTGATTATTTAAGCTGTTATTGATTTATTTTTACTAATTCGTCTGCAACACAGTTTCTATGTATATGCGTCGCTACGCCCAAAATCCCAGTTGATGAAGACCTTCGAAAAATCTGTGATTTCTAGCAAAAACAGGCGAACTTAATGGGCAAACTTGAACTTCCGATATGACATTCGCAAGAGACTTTTTAACAAACTGGCTGTAAATTATTATGTTACGCGATCAGATCAACAGCCATGATTGGCATGAGCCTTGCCTTCAGTTTAGATGATCCAAAAGTATATACAAGAGCTATAACGTTGTCTTCGAAGGCTTGAGTCTTGCTTAGCTTTCCACTGTATATGAGAGACTGGACACATCAATCTAAACTCGTCTGTCAATAGGTTAATAGTATCATGTGGCAGGAGGCACGCTGGGTATCGTGGTCAATTGACTTCTCTAAGAAGCACGGTCCAATGGTAACACCGGCATACAAATCACAGCAAACAGTATATCTTTAAGGGTGTCTTATACTGCCTCTACTGCCTCAAACGCAATTCGGCAACTTTATCTGCTGATATACAAACAAATGGGACAAATGTGTCGTATCATGAATTTTGATAATAAATTTCAATTTGCAACCGTTACACCCTTTTTAGTATACCTTAAGTCAATTGACAAAACTTACTGAGCATTTTCCAAATTGTCACATGTCACGAATCTTTTTTAACGCTAATAATCTAAAAAGAAAAGAAATCAACGTATTCCACATGCTTTCATACTGAATTTGTTCCGTCATCTTGGGTTTGGAAAAGAATTCTAATTTAAAACGCTAGAGTCAACAGATTTTAGATTAATAGGGTTGCCATCTTTAGTTACTTAGAAAGGCGTCAGTGAAAATTTATTTTGTTGTTGTATTTGATATACAGGTGAGGCTTTGTCTGACCTAAGCATGACGTTAGCGGTTGGAGAAGACGAGAAGCCAGTGGCCTTCCCGGATTTGGAAGCAGTAAAGAAAATAATTCTGTTTTCCCTCGAATTTAAAACTGGATTACTAAGGTTTTAAGTGAAGCGTTTTAACAAACTTACTGCAAGCGAAGATGATGGCTTAGGTACGATCTCTGTCTATATCCTTTATTTAATCTAGTCTAAGTAAAAAGTTTTTATAGCAATTTAAGAGGAAGACTCCGAATGAAATATTTTTTCATATTGCGTCCTGTTAGTGATGTCTAATGTCTCGTCTAATAAGCCAACTCACTACATATTAGACTAAGGCGACTCCACATAAAGTATCTGCGACAATTGTTATTGGCCAATATATACATACTGTTACGTTTTTACCTTTTAAAAACATTTAAAAAATGAGCTCGTAGATTGCAAATAAAATTTAAATAAATTTGTGTTTAGTTTTAATTAAAATTCTTTTTTTTTCGCACAATTCTGTGTGCCACTGTTTACAACTTGATGCAAACAACAACAATTGCTTTTCCTTGTTATTCCTCTGTTTATACCCTTTGCATTAACAATAATAATTACAAGACAATTATTCGACAGATCTTTGTAACGGAGATCTTCAAACCACGATTACTCTATTCAAATGCACCGCGACTTCACACAAGACTGACGGAACTTCACTAACTCACTCGCCTGCTTTGCCTTGCCTTTTATATGGCAGAGTAAACTGTCTAATGAATGTTCTTGAAGGCCAATGTTCTTGACTTCGAATTCTAAAGATCTCTATAAATGTAAACATCGTTGTTATCATTCATTATTGTTTTTTGTGTATTTTGTTTACATTTATTCTTGTAATGTTTGTTGTTGTATTTCTGTTTATTTGTTTACCATTTTTTATGCTGGTGTTTGTAGTTGTATTTAATTTTTTGTAATTTTAATGTTAAGCGATGTAAAAGCCAAACACCAGTATTTAAATTTTTTCATTTTCGTAATAATATATAATTAGCCATTGCAGTCAGGATTACGACCTAGTTTTTTACACCACTTATGTGGTATGTGTTAATTTTATACATAAGTGACGGAACCTACAGTTTAAACTCGACTCACAATGACGGATTTTTGGGAGACGTTTTCATCATAATTTTATTTACTCTCAGCGCTTTTGGAAGAAATCTGCTGAGAGGCAGTTGTCGAAGAAATATTTTTTCGTATTTCATTTTGTTGGAGATGTCTGACCTGGGATATGAACCGTGGCCTCACGTCCAATAAGCCAACACACTACCTGCTAGACTATACAACTAATAATAGACATTGGCGGTGTGTATTATAAAACGATTTCATTCCTTTAATTAACTGCTCCGAATACAATATTTTGTCATATTGCGTCGTATATGCATAGCATTTGACTCGTTCTGTGTGTGTGTGTTTGTTTTTTGCTTAAACGCGTTACTAAACTTTTCTGGTACATTCCGTTACGTCGCTTCTAACCATTCGTAGTGGCAGTTGACTGTTTGATTAGATCCATCCATCAATCATAAAAAGTATCAGAGACAAATAAATATTATTATTCTCGTTGTTGTTGTTATAGTTGTTGTTTTAGCAGAGTTTTTTTTTTGTTATTGTTTTTATGACGCAGCTTGATTTAAAACATTCAAACAAACACTTGATTTGTTGTTGCTTTCGTTTTCGATTTTTTTTTTTTAATAAAGTTTTCTGTTTTCGTAGTTTCAGTTGTGGCCACAATCGATCAATCACTCAATCAATCCATCAGTTTAATTTTTGTTGTTGTTGTTGTTGCTGTTGTTGTTTTTTATATTTTATTTTAATTAAACAACTTAAATGAGTGAATAAAAACGTAAAGAAGTCATTTCGCTTAGTGTGTCAGTGAGTTAATCAGTCAGTCAAGCAGTTTAGTTGTTTATTTTTTCTGTTTTTTTTTTTTTTTTTTTTTTTGTTAAATTAATTTGTTTTTCGTTAGTTAATGTTGTTGTTATTGTTGTCTCTAGTTGATATCTCTCTCTGAAACCATTAAAAATTAATGGGTGTTTGCATTTGATTTCAAATAAATTTTGATTGATTAAAAAAACTTGGTGCTGGTAAACGCACGTACCGTACCATACAATGCGAGTCATTGTTGTTGCATTAAAAATTCTTAAAGAATTTTGTTGTCATTTCGTTTTTGTCCGCAGCTGATAAGTTTACCAAAGACTTGGTGGCGCTAGGAGGTGAAGAAAGAGAACTGAAAATTGGAACATTTTTTAATAATTTTATTTGCTCTTGATCGCGTCAACGTTAATTACGCTTTTAAATGTAAGAAAGGCTTGTCCATGGCTTTTATGACATCATATTCAACGTATTATTTTTTTGTTAAATAATGTTTCTTATAACAAACCTTTACTCCGGTGTTAATTGCAAGCGTCTGCCATGATAATCAGGTCGGTAATACCGTTACTGTATCACTCCATTATCGCTATATTATTTGACATTGACTGAACAACAACAATCTCTATGAAGATTAACGGATCACATGCTATTCTAAAAGAATCTTATTTCTTATCACATGCTATTCTATGTTGATTCTTATCACATGCTATACAATAAGAATCTTGATTCTTATTACATGCTATTCAATAAGAATCTTGATTCTTATCACATGCTATTCTATAAGAATCTTGATTTTTATCACATGCTATTCTATAAGAATCTTGATTATTATCACATGCTATTCTATAATAATCTTGATTCTTATCACATGCTATTCTATAAGAATCTTGATTTTTATCACATGCTATTCTATAAGAATCTTGATTATTATCACATGCTATTCTATAATAATCTTGATTCTTATCACATTCTATTCTATAAGAATCTTGATTCTTATCACTTGCTAGTCTATAAGAATCTTTATTCTTATCACATTGTATTCTATAAGAATCTTGATTCTTATCACATGCTATTCTATAAGAATCTTGATTATTATCACATGCTATTCTATAAGAATCTTGATTCTTATCACATGCTATTCTATAAGAATCTTGATTTTTATTACATGCTATTCTAAAAGAATTTTGATTCTTATCACATGCTATTCTATAAGAATTTTGATTCTTATCACATGCTATTCTATGAGAATCTTGATTGTTATGAGAATATGTCCAATGAAACCGTGGAGTCTGTTAACGTTTCTAGACGGTAAGTCAGTTAAGCTATTTACACCGCAACGCAAATCATCATGACGTAGTGTATAGTAATCTCCACACTTATAAAAAGCAGACCGCATATGTATATTCTGACCAAAGGAAATAATCTCTTATGATCATAGAGATACTAGATCTGTTGGGAGCTGCTTTCCGTATTTTTTTTAAGAGAGCAGATATGAACACCAATCAAATAATCAACGTACGACAACTGACAGTTTAGTAGCTGTCACAGCTGGCTTATCAGAAACTATGCTTCATTGCCTTAAATCCATTCAAGCAGGCGGAGGTAACATTCGAATGGGATATCCGATATTTTGTAATCAGTATGGATGTCTAGTAAACACTATCAAAGGCTGCATTTCCATATACTCGGATACATATGTACTTGGTAATTCCTTAGCCATTTGATAACCATTAAAAGCAGCAGGAGATATGAATAAACATAAAAATTGATTGCCACATTTTGCATTTCTGAATTGCTGTTTGATCACTTTAGAAATACGTACATAATTGGGCATTACAAACCTTTAGACAGGATTACGACCTAGTTTCTCACACCACTTATGTTGTGTGCGTTAATTTTATACATGAGTGGCGTGACCTACAGTTTAAAGTCGACTTTTGAGAAACTTTTCATTGCAATTTTATTTACTCCCAGACTTTTTGCCAGAAGACTGCAGAGAGGAAGTAGGCGAAGAAATATGTTTTCATATTTCGTTTGGTTAGAGAAGCCAATATTCTACCTACTAGACTGCGGTGATTTCTTGCTTTAGAAATAATTCATCAAATTATTACTGATGATCAGAAGAGTATGCTTACATTATGAGCTACTAAAAGCGTGCCAGGCAACCTCGGAAGATCTGTAGATGATGCAACCATTATGATTTTGCAACCAGATATGTGACCATAATTTCCTTTCATGACAGCGCTCGGTCACTTAATGCGGTGATCGAAAACTATTTGGAAAACAGACCTTACGCTTTCTGACTACCATTTATTTTGATCGGTATAGAATACACCCACTGGAATACACTTCACTTCAGAGCAGGGCACTCAAAAAAGGGTTCGTCGATTCATTTGTGGTCTCAAAAGACGAGAGGTATCTTTTAGAATGGAATCCATAAATTGCCAAAAAGGTGGAAAAAACTCAGAGTTTCCGATGGGTAATACTGTTACGAAAATGGAAACGGTTTACCATCGTTTAACATTAAACAAAAGCTACACCAACAACTACACAGACAAATGCGGCGAGCTTGTTACAAGTAAACCAACAACAACAGTGTGAGAGAGAAGGGGATAGACAAGTAAACGAACGCACAAACAACAATGTGTACACAATACACAAACAACATTGTAGTCGCGATACAGTTCTCGAGAAAGCAAGAACACGAACATTCCACTTCAAGAACGTTCGTTAGATTGTTTGTGTAGGACTATAAAAGGGCAAGACAAAGCAGACGATGAGTAGTAAGAATTCATTCAGCCTTGTGTGAAGAAAACAGTCGTGGTTTGAAGATCGCCGTTTTAAGGATCTACCGAACAGTTGTTAGTGCTTACGCGAACTAAACAAATTGTTGTTGTATCATCAAGTTTGAACAGTGGCACAAAAAATAGTGCTGACAATAAAGAATTGATCTAAGACTAAATACAAATTTATTTTTATTTGGTTTGGTTTTTAAAAATGAAAAAACGTAACAATAAGCATTTATTTTCAAGAAAAATGAAAATTTTTTAAATTATACTACTAACGTTTTCCAAAAAATCTGTGTTCTACTGTAACCTGCCAGACCACAGCACCATAACACTGGACTTACGTAGTTTTTTTAGGTCAATAGATAGCCAGTTTAAAATGACGATTAGTGTCTTGGTGTGAAGTTTTCAAAAGTCACTTGTCATCAGTGACGTGTATTATGTTTAGACTTTACATACATAATTGTTCCTTACAACGCTTCAGTTAGGATTACAACCTAGCTTCTCTCCTCACTTATGTTGTGTGTGTTAAATTTATCCATAAGTGGCGAGACCTACAGTTTGAAACCGACTATGGACTAACAACATAACAATTTTATTTACACACTGAGTTTATGCCAGAAATCTGCTGAAAGGAAGTTGTCGAAGAAATATTTTTTTTTATATTTTTTCATTTTGTTGGAGATGTCTGATCTGGGGTTTAAACCGTGGCCTCATGCTAACACTCTACCAACTAGACTGCGGCGTCTCTGTCAAAGCACTATAATTTAAAGTCTTCCCAAGAGAATAAATATAAAGAGGATAACCATGACAAAGACATAACAACAAGCTTTTGGGGTTTGCAGCACATGTACTATATCTTATTGCCATAGATTACATTGAAGGTCTTGAACATTTCGCTTGATGGCAATCCAACAAAGATTCTTTTTGAAGTTTTCAATCAAATATTTATAAATTTCAAGTTGGGTTTGGTTTTAGAAAGTAAAGATCAGGAGTATTTTATGAAAAGAAGTTTTCATTTTCAATCATGATAAGTATTTCTAGTTTATCATATCCAACATGGAATAAGATTTTCAATTATCGTCTCTGAATCTGAATGTGAATCTGTTTGTTGGTCATATTTATACAATTTCATAAATCAATCAAGCGGAGCGTTGGAAACAATCGTAATTGAAATCTGTTTCTGCATTTGGTCTACAACAAATAAATGAATGCATGAATGAATTATTTATTATTTTAAGTTCTTTAAAATCGATTACCACCTACCACTTCGAATGGTATATTCAATTCAATTAGAAGAAGAATTATTTATCGATGATGGTAGGAATCAACAATGCTGGAGCAGGGAGAGACAGAGAGAGAGAGAGATAGACTGGCAATATAGGGCACAGAAATCGATGAACGAAGAACAAAAAAAAAAAAAATTAGCTGAAAAACAATTTGGTTTAAATTAATTGATACTCACATAATTTATGCCCCATGCCACTACCACCACCACCACCACATACATAGACATACAACAACTACAATAATAAACCATAGAACTTGAAACATTTAGTGGCATACACACTGGCATGGTTACTCGATATGTGCTGTGATAACGAAATAAATCCAACTCATCTTAATGGAGGAGAATGATAGAAAAAACAACGAAAATAAATAAATAATGAAGGAATGAATGAATGAATGGATGGATTGAAAAAAAAAAAATAGAAGACAAAGAAACTGAAATTGAGGATTTTAAAAATATTTGGCAATCAATTGGTGGTGGTGTTAACAAACATATATGTCGGCTAATACCTGATAAATCTGTCAATTTTATATTTTAAATTGAAATCTCTCAACACGGCGCCCAATAACCCCCTTCGTTAACGTAACAAAACCAATGAAATCATGGAAGAAAAAAACAATTTTTTTTTCTTCTTCTTCAAACAATTTGGGGGTTGGTATACAAAAACAAAAAAAAAAAAAAAAAAGAACCAAGAAGATTGATGTTGAAAATGTTTTTTTTTTGTTGTTGTTTTTCCTAATTTATATGTGCCACAAGTTGTATATGAGGCTTTATAAGAATATGTGTGGCATAAAAAAATACTTGTTTGTATATGAGAGAGCGAGCTCTACAAATCCGTTTATCCAATCACAAATAAGATATAAAACATTCAATATTTATTTTTTGTTGTTATTGTTGTTGTTGTTGCTGTGTTGTTTGGGGGAATTTTAATTCCAATAACACAACAAATATATCACCATAAAACATTTATGGATCTTTAAAGAAAATAAAACAATTTAATCTTTTACGCACACACACACACACACACAAAATCACTCACACTCACACTCTCTCACAGTTTTGTGTTGTAGAACTGTGACTTGTGACTTGTATGAAATAATTTTTTATTTCTTTAGAGGCCATCAAATGGAAATAAAACATTCAATATCTCACAGATAATTTGTACATCAGCAAACATAGACAAAGACACATACACATACACCATCAATATACAGTTGTAGCAATGCTCTAGCAATACTTCTTTATCGATGCAGTAATTGACTGTACAGTGGTTTAGTAGCAAGCAATTGTAGAAAAAAATCAAAAATTGTACCGGGTTATCCATTTCGTGGTTTCAAAAGTAAACGTAAATAAAACACACATATAAAATATTTTTTTCATGATATTTCTTTTTTATTGTAAAGTTTGAACGTTGACATTATGTGTGAAACACTACATCATTTAAATGACCTCCACGCGAAGTGTTGCAAGCATTAATTCTTTGGAGGTAATTTTCGACCACTTTTTGATACATATTGGGCGGTATCTCAGCCATAACTTGACGAATGTCAAGTTTAAGTGCTCAATAGTTGAAGGTTTATCTGCATAAACACGGTCTTTCGCATAGCCCCACAAAAAAAGTCTAATGGAGTCAAATCGCATGATCTTGGTGGCCAGTTGATATCGCCACGACGAGAAATTACGCGGCCAGGAAATGTCTCTTGCAATAAAGCCATATTCGTTCGATTTGTGTGGCATGTGGCACCGTCTTGTTGAAACTACATATTCTCCAAGTCGTATTCTTCAATAGCAGTCCAAAAAAAGTCGGTTATCATATGAGCATAACGCTCCGAATTGACGGTGACCGTCTTTCCTTCGTCGTTTTCTAAGAAGTAAGGTCCAATCACACCTTCGGACCAAAGAGCGCACCAAACAGTGACTTTTTCTGGATGTAATGGCCTCTCTTCAATTACTTGAGGATTCTCAGAACCCCAAATACGACAATTTTGTTTATTAACATACCCACCGAGTGTGAAATGTGCTTCATCGCTGAAGAAAATTTTGTACGATACGTGGCTGTGGCAGAATCACCATTTTTGTAGTAGGTTTTGATAATTTTTATGCATTGTGTGATAGTTAAGACTTTCAACTGAAAAGAAAAAAATTGGTTTCACAACTTATTTCGATAGATGTCGAATTCCAGTCCCATACTTTTGAAACCACGAAATGGATAGCCCTTTATGTTCGTAGCAGAGATCAGCAATGAATCGTTCTTTCGGTACTCATAAGCACTCATGAAATTTTGAATATAAGTGAGTCAACAATATTGAAATTTAATTATGTACTCTGATTCATTCATACTCACTACAACTTTGCTTTATAAGTACAGGTTGCAATGAGTATGCGTACAACGTTGACATCATACTCATACCATTCGAAATATGTTTGATTCATAAGCATAGCTGCCAGATTTGACGATTTCTCGTCATTTTGACGATTTTATGCTCCAAAAATTTCTTATTGACGATGTGACGATTTATGCTCTTATTTTGGCGATTTTTAGAAATTAAAATTTTTCATATTCTTTACTTTGTACATTAAAAGCCACTTTAAGCTTTGTATTTACTTTTGCAGTTATTACTATTGCAAATTTAAGTGATGATTTTTCTGTATCTTATGTCTTTTTCATCCCTTAAAAGCCAAAAAAATTACAACCTCTTCACGAATTGAGTTCTACATACGAATAGTCTGTGTTATGAACAGACGTCGGCACCAATGTCCCCCGGGGGTCGATCATCTTCGGCTTTTTACACACATAGGACACGAACATCAACAGTCTTCGTTAAAAAGAGCGTAAAAATGCATTCAGTTGTCAGCTTTCAGTGAAGTAGGTTCTCATCGCTTTTTTTTGAAATTTTTTTGTATATCAATTCTACACCCAAAGAAAAATTACAGTAGGATTCACTAATTTCTAATGAGATTCACTAATAACAATGAGAAATTCTCTCCATTTTTGGAAGAATATTTATCAAGTTAAATACGCAGTCTTTAGGGATTTGGCGCTGTATATTTTCAATTTTCCACTACATTAACATATTATTAGGTTACTTTTGAAAATATTACTAACAATTTTGCTCTTGGTTATACACATGCCTCTCACAAATACACTCACATTTTTATCATGTTCTCTTTGTGCCGACGTCTGGTTATGAACGAATTTTTTCTGTAATGCAGTGTGCGATACACTGGCCAATCGACCACATACGTATGTGCTCGCCGAGAAATGCAAGTGTTACGTAGGAATACATGATTCTCGGAAACAAGACCTCTTATTTCGCTCGAGCAAAATCCGTTGTAGTAGCGGTAGAAGAGTGAAACATAAACATTGCAACGATGGTCCAATCAATCAATGGAGTTCGATACCCTACCGTCATTAACGGGCAACTTCACCCTCTCCTGTACGCAGTCGAAAAGTCTCCAAATAGACGTTGAGGCACCGACCTATATACATGAGATTTTCCATTCTCTTTCGGATATAAGTGGTGTAAATAGTAAGAAGATCAGCTGAAGTAAAATATTTCTTGCACTCTCTTAAGAAGATAAGGCACTGAAAAATGTGTCGATTCTAGCGAACATCACACTAATTTTTCATGCCGATTTTGTGACGATTATGTTTACGATTACCATGAACATCTTTGACGAATTTTTTTTCTAATTTTTGACGATTTGATGCTTTATTTATCTGGCGAATAGTAAGTATTTTAGTGTTCGTAAGCGATTCATACTTATTTTGTGCTTCGTGCATATGTTGAGTTATGGAGAGTCGAAATCAACAACATCATACGTGTGGTTAAGTATGAATATGATGAGTACTTCAAACTTTGAATATGAGTAGAGGTTCCATCATATTAAAATAAGTATGAATGCGTATAAGTATCAGAAATTATGAGTATGATTGTACTTGCAATTGTACGCATAATTCAACAATCTTTTATTCGTAGGTTAAAACGGAAAAATCGATTTACTGAATTTGAAAGCAATCCAAAACCCATAGTTTGTTAATCAATGCCAGAATCAATGAAAATAAGTTTCAGTAAGTCCATGAAGTCGCAGTAGTCTAGTAGGTATTGTGTTGGCATGTTAGACGTGAAGCCACGGTTCAAACTCCAGGCTAGACATCTCGAACAAAAGGAAATATGTAAAAATATTTCTGCGGCGACTTCCTCTCAGCAGATTTCTAGCAACAACTCTGAGTGTTAAATTAAAGTTGCCAAAAATCTGTCATTCGGAGTCGACTGCAAACTGTAGGTACCCTGCCACTCATGTATAAAATTAACGAACACAACAGACGTGGTAAGAGAAACTAGGTCATAATCCTGACTGAATGGGTTTTACTCAGCAATTATGTATGTATGTATGTATGATGGTTTGTCTTGATGTATTATTGACGGCCTATTTTAGAGCCTGAGCAATACAGTTCCACTTCATAATATTTAAATGAACTCGTGTTGAACTCGTCGAGATTATATTATGAAGTAAAAGTTTGGAAGCGTTGTAGAAGTTATGATGCCGTGCCACTATTGGAAGGAAATCTCATATTAACGTGAAGACATATTGTACTCCCTTTAAACTTTCTATGTTATGACTATGACGTCTCCTCCCAGTCTTTTGCCAGACAAATTTCAGAATACTGATCGGTGTCAACAATGTGATTGATTCACTGTATTATAACTACTTCAACGGTACCACATTGCCAGTTTTATATTGACTTTTTGCTTTTAAAGAACTTGTGGAATATAGGAATTTGGAACAGCCCAGATAAATGGCACGCCTATTTTAAAATGGGCGGAGCATTCTTAATGAAAGGGTTGTGAATTTTACAATTGAATACAATAGGCGGAGGTACAATCGGGCCACCAGAGCTAATGCAAGTAATGATGGTAGTTAATTTATATGTATATATGCTATGTATATGTGCTTGATGTAAAGGTACAACTGATATCCCCGTTTCGTCTACGTTACAGATATGTACGTTAGAGCGACTCACCAAAAAAAGTCCTCGATGTATCCCCCTAAAAATGAACCTTGGACTTTTTTAAGATGACATTTAAAATATTTCGGCTCCAGCTTTGACATCTCGTGAGCTGGACCATTTTGAAAAAGGGTCTATTTTTGGATGTTTTGTTAAATTGAGGATCTGTTTCCTTACCAACATATACAATATGTATATCATGAGAAAGGTTTTTTTAAGGCGCGTCCAACTGTATATACAATTTTTCCAAGGACGATCATCCATGTCCTTTTTTAAGGATATTCTGTGAAAAAAAACGGTTTTTGAATTTTTTGTTTGGGGTTGTTTGTAATAATAATGCCAAATTAACATATTTTAATCTTTAGTCGATTTAAGTAAATACGGGTCTCAGCTTTTTTTGAAATTTGCACCAGTTCGCGTTTTGTAGTAGTTGTAAAAAAACTTAAAAAAACCTTTCTCATGATATACATATTGTGTATGTTGGTAAGGAAACAGATTCTCAAATTAACAAAACATGCAAAAGTAGACCCTTTTTCAAAATGGTCCAGCTCACGAGAGGTCAAAGCTGGAGCCGAAATATTTTAAATGTCATCTTAAAAAAGTCCAAGGTTCATTTTTAGGGGGGTACATCGAGCACGAATTTCGTTTCCATACAACTTGAGTCGCTCTAATGTACGTATGAGTAGAAAATTACTCTTTTCATCATCTTTATCTCGTTATCTCTTTCCATATTTCTTTACTGACACCTTCATCTTCGTTTTTTGACCCCTAAGACGATCACAATAACCTCCGGGTGAAATTTCTACTTGCCTTCCTAACGATATTTTCCCTAGAGAAACCACGGACACATTCTGAACAGCACCAGCCGGCTTTCCAAAACTAAAATCGTTTCTATGATTGCTAATATGGCAATATTTGCCAAGGAATTCTTTCAATACCAAAAGCTTGTTGGAAATTTTATTTATGACAGCAATTTGAACACATAACGACCGCAAAATCTTATGCGTTAAAATCTTTTAAAAAGTTGCAGTAAATCTAGTTTTTTTTTAATAAAAACAATTTCTTTTTTGTCTCGAAGATATTTTTTAAAAAAATAAAACTCAAAAAATTAAACACTTTGCTCCACTGTGCAGTGGAATTATGTATATAATTTATTAATATCTTGCAATACAATAATTCCTTTTGATATCGAATCGAAAAATATTTTTGAAATTTTTGTTTTTGTTTTTGTTTTTTTAATTTAAAATGGAAAATTCTTTAAGATGCTGAATGACAGATGTTTTGATTTGTAGCAATTGGGTGCTTTACTTCAATTTAAATGCGTGTTTGTGTAGCTGTGTATGTGTTTATCTAAAAGATTCTATTGGTGTGTGTGCGTGTGTGCAAAAGATAATCCCCCGCCAAACAAAAAAAAAACAAATCTTATTAAACAAATACATCAATTGTTATACTCTTGAATTGAATTGTTTAAACATGAATTAATGCCCTACAACACACTGTAGTTGTACAACGTTTATGTTGACATATGTAACACTCAAGGAATTTCTGTACATATTTACTAACAAGCAAAACTGATATTGCTTTAGAAAGCTAATGTCTTCGTTGGTTTAAAAGTGAATACAAAGAAGAGAGATATTACGGGTACGAACGTGAAAACAGGGATAATGTGGACCAGAGAACTGCATGAGTTGATTCACTTTCACTGTCCACTCACATGTAAGTTGCTTTTGTTATGTTGTTTAACATCAATATGTTTTAATGATATTGCTTGCAGTGTTGATTCTCTAACAACTGAATGTAATATACTCACTTTTATTTTTTAAGTACTGTTAGTATAAATAAATAAAAAATTCTTACTGTTGTTTGATTGTTTTGTATAGAAATCAAATAACTCACAACTCAATTGAAATTTTGAGTTGACATTAAAAAACAATTTGAAAGTCTTTTTAGAAAATTCAATACAATGAATTCAGAATTATTAAGAAATGTTGAAAATGGAGTTTGCCATGTAAAAAGAAAGAAATGAAAAATAAGTACGTTGCTAATTTAAGTATTATTCACTTCACGGCTTGTTTCCTGTGTCCACCAACCAATTCTTGCCTAGATGAAATTAATTTGAAAGAAGTAAAAGCGTTTTGTATTTCCAAAATTGGGAAGTCTGTATCGTCTTCTTCAAGTCCAATTCATTGTTCAACATTTGGTGAACCACCACTAGATTTCCAACTATTTTTCTCTAATTTTATTCAAACAAACCTATCCGCTACGGAAAGTGTATCCGGTGAAGTAAATCGTTAGTCATTGAGAAATGAATATTCATATTGAAATGGTCGCAAAACCACACTCCGGAATACCCTCGTTTACACAATCCTGCCAAAAAAATTTGAGTATTCCCGCAAACATAATCACCGAAAAGCGTAACCGCATTGGTCTACAAACTGTAAATAACTTACTGACATATGTAACTTCTTCTTTTTTCCGAAATGTAAATAAGAAAATAAAATTCAAATATATTTTGCATTAATTAATAATATTAATATTGCAGTAAATTATAAAATAAAACTCCTCGGATCACTTGAAAATTTTACATAAAACAATATTTGTTGAAAGAGTTTTTTAAAAAGTATTCAAAACACTCATACTGATTCGTTGCTTCTGTGAATCATATAAATAAACAGAAGTAGCAAGCAGTGACAAGCAATTGTTGACAACAGGTTCGATAATATGAATCATGTATTAGAATATTTAATTTTTTTACTGTCAATTGCTAGCTCAGTATTCATTTTAGAAAATACAAAACTATGCCATTTGATTCACAATCATGCAGTCGTCTGATGTGGACCTGCCGTAAGGCGGCGCTGGAAGTTCTGTTTATGTCCACTTCACATGGTTGTCAAAACCAAATTTTTGGAGACTACTAGAAGAGGCTAGAAATCTACATATGGGCTACAAATCTAATATGAAAATCATTAGGGGATTTCCAAACCTCAAGAATCGATTGACTTACAGCTCGCTCTCTGAACTGGATCAGTAGGCTCTATGATTTTGGGAAGTGCTTCTCCAAGGGACTTAGGTTTAGATTAGAGAACGTGTACTTGACATTGAAACAAGTACAACAATCGGAGGTCAATTTGTCCAATTGTAATACGTCCTAAAGGAGAGAGAGAGAGAGGATAATAGAGGAGAAGAGATAGAAAAGGGAGGATAAGGAGACGGGGGAAAAACCCAGTCTGCACAATTGAAGCCCTAGCACTTCTCAACCAGCTCAAACTAATAATGAATCTATGGAGAGCCTTAAAGTCGGCACTCTATAATGAATTCAAACCCTCGAAGAAGCTCCTGCCCAGGGTCTTCAACCCCAACCATTTAAGGGCTGGACAGTTACAGAGAAGGTTTTCGATAGTTTCCAATTCCTTCTTGCCGCAACATACCCTGCAATAGTCCGGCTGGGATCTATTCCAGATCCTTGTCAACGATCGAATCTAGCAGTGCTCTGTAATAAGCCCAATAACTAACCTCAGACTGGCCTTATCTAAGCCCAGCAGCCAGCCTGTTCTAACACTGCCTATAGCAGGCCATAGATACCTAGAAAAATAACAACCCGATTCTTTCCCCCAAGGCCTCTGCTCTTCCAAAAATACTTAGGGCAAGGGACTTAGTAACAAAAATGAATGGAGTATGCTGGAAGCTGCGTGCTCCCTTAAAAGAAGAACTAAAGGGTCCGCCAAATGACTTTTTTTTTTTTTAAATGCTTTAAAAAAAAAACTACTGAATATTTTCTCAAATTTCTTTTTTAATTTGAAAGTACAATTCTTCCGTTTAATAATGGAAAATAATTTCATTCAAATGGCTGCCTCGGCTGGCCATGCAGTAGCCTACACGATTGTGTGCAGCTTTATTTCACCAATGGCTTCACGAATATTGTCCTTTAAAGCGTCAATTGTCTCTGGCTTGTCGGCGTAACACTTATCTTTGACGGCACCCCACAAATAATAGTCCAACGGTGTCAAATCGCAGCTCCGAGGTGGCCAAACGACATCAGCTCTGCGGCTGATAATGCGATCTTCAAAAACAGGGCGCAAAACATCGAGTGTAGCTTCGGCAGTGTGGCACGTAGCGCCGTCCTGTTGAAGCCAAATGTTGCCAATATCTTCCTCTTCAATTTTTGTGAACAAAATTCGTTCAACATGGCCCGATAACGATCGCCATTGACTGTAACGGCCACTCCTTGCTCATTTTCGAAGAAAAATGGCCCAATTATGCCTCTGGACCAAAATCCGCAACAAACAGAATTGATGTGATGGCGCTTCACGCACACTTTCTGCCACAGCAGAAATATTCTCGGGTGTACGCACTGTTTTTGGCTTTTCACGCTTTGGTTTATCGATGAGAATGCCAGTTTCTTTCACTTTTTTCACAAGATAACGAACATACGGAGCTGACGGTGCTTCTCTCTCTATCCCTCTGGACCAAAATCCGCACCAAACAGTGACTCGTTTTGGGTGCGTCGGCTTTTCAATGTATGCGTGCGGGTTTTCTGTTCCCCAAATGCGACAATTTTGATTGTTTACATACCCGCCAAGATCAAAATGAGCTTCATCTGAAAAGATGATTTTTTTGCCAAAATCGGCATCTTCTGTAAGTCGATCGCAGGCCCACTTAGCGAAGCGAAAACGCGAATACACAACCATATTCGTTCAGCGGAAGGATAAAACTAATTATCTGTCAAATCAGACATGAGCTAAGTGTTACCATTCACGAAATAAGCACTAGTTGAAAAAAAAAACGTTAGATGGCGGACCCGATGAATCAAGACATGTATACAATCGGAGAAGAAGTTTTTGGTTCCAAAACGAAATATTCTGAGGACAGTTGAAGACCAGCGAGTATCTTAAAAGCGAAAGTCTACACCATTGAAAGGTTTCAACTTGGATAAGAAGTACCGAAATACTACCGAAATGTCGGATAACTATTCGAAAATACCGTCAAAGTGTTTGAAATATTACTCATCGTAAAAAAATATTTTCAAATAAGCAATTTCCACAGAACATCGATTTATTGCGTACTTAAGGAAACAATTTTGGCATCGATCAAGTGTCAATGACCGAATCAAATTATTTGATTCCTGCTTTCGCTAATCCAATATGTAGCTGCAGCAATGAAGAATTTCTTGTTACATCATTTAAAAATGTACGGCATTCTTTGATAAGAATAGATGTCATAGAGACTTTGTAAAAGGCATTCAGGCAAGTTGCCCGATATTCTTGTTGCATACTCAGTCCCAAGCAGCAGATTCTACAGCTTCAGGCACACTAAAAATATTCCTTTTTCCCAATGCTTTCTCTATTGTACATACGTCTTTGTAAGACACGCTCGGAACTGTAATTATTTAGATTTATTAGAGGTTTGTTTTAAGGTTTGTCCAACATCAAGGGATCGTAGTGAAATAAGATGAAGAGGACGAAGGAATAGCATGTCTAAGTGCCAGTATTCTGGTAATTATTGCCATAATTTCACTCAGTCTCTTCGTCGTTTAGGCACTACCAAAACAGATAATCTTTTCGTTTTAATTCCCCAGATTCTATTGTTTCCTGTGCGTTAAACTGCCACATCTAAGTGCCGAAACCACCATATGGAGTGGTTAAAGAGAATGAATAGAAACCCGGGCAATATACATAGTTTCGAATAATTTCCACGATTTTATTACGAAAAAAAAGTCCAAAAATAGAGAAAAGATTTCTTCATTTCTCTCTAACTCTGAGCTACTTAAACCAGGTCAGACTATCATCGACGACCTATACACACAGCGAACAAAGCGTTTGAATCGAGCCTTGACATTAGGCCAGAATAGCAAGCATACTCAAGGCCATAATTTTCTATCGTGACAACGCTGAGCCACTCTGCGTCAAAAACTATTTCGAAACCAGTGCATGGTTAGTTTTACCCCACGCCGTATAACACGGTTCTTGGCCCTTCTAAGAACCATTTTTTTTCGATCAATGTAGAACGCCCACACCAAAATACGCTTCAAATCAAAAATTTACTGAAGAGATGAGCTTGGAACGGAAACATGGGAAGATGGTCTTAGCTTCGGAAGGACAATACCATCAGAGAGATGTTCCTTTAAAAGAGTAAAATCTTGTACCAGCATCAAGACAAGAAGTTTAACGAATTCTAGCGTATGACCAAACTTAGTTCTAAAATCTTAAATTAGATTAATTTCATCCCAACTTCTTCTCCAAGTAGTTTTCCAAATGTGCACCGGCAGAACTTACCTTGGAATTCCAGTCAATGATGGTTTGCCTTCAAATCGTCGTAGTCTAGTAGGTAATGTGTTGGCTTTGACATGAGGCCACGTCTCAAACTCCAGGCTAGACATCTCGAACAAAACGGAATATGTAAAAATATTTCTGCTGCGACATCCTCTCGGCAGATTTCTGGCAACAATTCTGAGTGTTAAAAAAAAATGCCATGAAAAGTTCTCGCAAATATGTCGTTCGGAGTTGACATTAAACTGTAGGTTCTGCCACTCATGTATAGAATTAATACACACAACATAAGTGGTGCTAGAAGCTAGATTGTAATCCGGACTAAAGGTTTGTAATGACCAATTATGTAGGCATGTATGTATGATAGTTTCTCTTGCTGTATTTTAAACGGCCTACTTAAGAGCGTAAGTAATTCAGTTCTACTTCCATTTCATAATCTTCAAATGAACTTGTGCTTGATTCTTCAGCCTCCATAGCCTAACATTCGAAATTGTATTTGGTCCCTGGAAGTTGAAGACATCGGTTAGTAAATGCTCAAAAATGTTGTAGGAGTTGTGAGGCCATGTTCCATATTGGATGTATTCTTTCCATGATTTCTATTCAAAATTATAACCTGAAGAAATATTCTGAAAACACTCAATGCTCTTATACTTTACAAGTCGCTAATCCTCCGCGCGCTTCTTTGTGGTGCAGCAGCATGTACACTATCAAGCACCGATGCAGCAACCTTGAGAGTATTCGAGAGAAAAATCTTACGTAGTACTTTCGATCTATTGCGAATTGGCGATGATTTATGCATCCGATATAATAATTAACTGTATGAACTCAACGACATGGGCGTTGTGCAGCGTATTAATATCCAGCGGCTGCACTGGCTCGGCTATGTATGTCTTTCGAATGGGAGAGGATTTCCCGGCAAGACTTTTATTTGATGCGAAAAGGACGACCTTGCCAACGACCAAATTGAAGAAGCATTGTCATCGATTGGTAAAGCCAACTGGCAAAGGTGCACAAAAAGCAGAGGCGCCGGGAAGGATGTGATAAAACAGGCCGAAATCCAATAATCGGCTTGTTAATGGCCAATTAAGTAAGTAAATAAGTTTCCTAAGAGCATTATAGTAAGACCCCGCTTAACGCTGCTCCGCTTAACGTTGTTTCAGTATTACGCGGTAGTATTGGGATTCCCCTAAATCCCACAAAAACAGCCATGCACCAACCAAAAGCGGTGCACTTCATAGCGACGGTGTATACTATGAATCCTTTTCAATCTTTTGTTAGTCTGTCCAGAAAAAAGATTCCAACTGTATTTTCCGTAGTCGCAATGTATCGGGTCCGCCATCTAACGTTTTTTTTTTCAACTAGTGCTTATTTCGTGAATGGTAACACTTAGTTCATGTCTGATTTGACAGATAATTAGTTTTATCCTTCCGCTCAACGAATATGGTTGTGTATACGCTCGAACAACGCTGGGAAATATTGCGACATTACTTTGAAAATCATGGTAATGTTGCAGAATGTGTGCGAAAATTGCGTTCGGATTTTGGATGAAGAGAAGCACCGTCAGCTCCGTATGTTCGTTATCTTGTGAAAAAAGTGAAAGAAACTGGCATCCTCATCGATAAACCAAAGCGTGAAAAGCCAAAAACAGTGCGTACACCCGAGAATATTGCTGCTGTGGCAGAAAGTGTGCGAGAAGCGCCATCAACATCAATTCACCGTCGTTCTCAACAATTGAACATTTCGGAGACATCATTGAGATGAATTTTGCATAAAGACCTTGGTATGACGCCATACAAAGTCCAATTGGTTCAGGAGTAGAAGCCAATTGACCATCCAATGTGCTTTCGCTTCGCTAAGTGGGCCTGCGATCGACTTGCAGAAGATGCCGATTTTGGCAAAAAAAAATCATCTTTTCAGATGAAGCTCATTTTGATATTGGCGGGTATGTAAACAAGCAAAATTGTCGCATTTGGGGCACAGAAAACCCGCACGGATACATTGAAAAGCCACGGCACCCAAAACGAGTCACTGTTTGGTGCGGATTTTAGTCCAGAGGCATAATTGGGCCATTTTTCTTCGAAAATGAGCAAGGAGTGGCCGTTACAGTCAATGGCGATCGTTATCTGGCCATGTTGAACGAATTTTTGTTCACAAAAATTGAAGAGGAGGATATTGGCAACATTTGGTTTCAACAGGACGGCGCTACGTGCCACACAGCCGAAGCTACACTCGATGTTTTGTGCCCTGTTTTTGAAGATCGCATTATCAGCCGCAGAGCTGATGTCGTTTGGCCACCTCGGAGCTGCGATTTGACACCGTTGGACTATTATTTGTGGGATGCCGTCAAAGATAAGTGTTACGCCGACAAGCCAGAGACAATTGACGCTTTAAAGGACAATATTCGTGAAGCCATTGGTGAAATACAGCTGCACACAATCGATAATGTGCTTAAAAATTGGACCAATCGTGTAGGCTACTGCATGGCTAGCCGAGGCAGCCATTTGAATGAAAATATTTTCCATTATTAACCGGAAGGATTGTACTTTCAATTAAAAAAAGAAATTTGAGAAAATATTCACTAGTTTTTTTTTTAAAGCATTTTCAAAAAAAAAAGTTATTTGGCGGGCCCTTTATTTACATATGTACGCGTTAACTTGCCTCGTTTAACGCTGTTTCGTTTAACGCTGGAACTTATGGGAACGTATCCCCCGCATTAAGCGGGGTCTTACTGTAGATTTGATAAATTAATTGAGGCACGAGAGGAACATAACTTGCCTTCTTGAATGCTATTGTGTGTATTCAATAAACTTATTAATCCAAAGAGTCCTTTGCTAAGTGATAAAGTACGGCATATATAGTCGGATTCGACCAACTACACGTTTTCACATGCCTTTCATTTCATTCAATTTTTTGTTTTTTAATTTCCATATACATACGTTCGTCTTACAATTTCTATGTATTTTTATTGGATTTGTTTGTGTACGAGTTTCAAAATGTGAATACCAATTAAAAACAAAATATTGAGTCAACAAGTGAAAGATTTATGAGCCAATATCACCATCCATATCCATCCATAAACCCATATCCAATATTCATATTCGTATTGAAGTTTTAAAATTTTAATTTTTAATTTTGAAATGATGTTTCTTAAAAGAAAATTTCCTTTTTAACGATAATATTATTTTAATTATTTCATATTGTTATTATTGTTTTTGTTTTTTTTTTTTTTGTTTTAATTGAAACGAAATTATTTTTAAAATATGTTTTTGAGGAAATCGTTTCACATTAATATTCACAGTTTTTTTCATTGATTTAATACGCGTTACACACACGGATGCATACAAATCCAGAAACAAATCAGCATCCAACAACCAGCATTCAACTTAAAAGCGTCAAATGAAATGTAATTTAAAGGCAATAAAAAGAAGCAAGAAATTGTCATAAAATCGAGTATAAATATCACACACAAGTTTTTATTTCAAATTGTACGCAGGATGGATGGCAGGCAGTGAGGGTGAAATATAATTTTACGATTGATTTATTGATTTTCATTAATTCAATTCAATAAAAAACAATTTACGAGAACATGCAAGATTATGCATGCAATGTATGTGCAAAGTTGTTGCACAATTGCAGGAAGTAAAATATTAAGAATTTCGTCTTTTTTAACCCCCGGGTAAGGTTTGATCCTCTGGTTGACTACTAATTGTGGTCTTACAACGGAAGCCCTTTAGGACTTGCTCGCCACCACAGATCAGCAATGAATCGTTTTTTCGCTACTCATAAGTACTCATGAAATTTTGAATACAAGTGAGTCAAACAAAAATTGAAATCTAACTATGTACTCTGATTCATTCATATTTACATTGAAGTCACTCATCACTCATTGGTAAAATCAACACACTTAACATGGGTGATGGGAGATGCTAGGTCGTAATCCTGACTAAAGGGTTGTAAAGTTCAATTAAGAAGTACAATCCCAGCAGATCTGAGTTATAGATCAAAACTCAATTCGGAGCTTGTAAACATTTCTTCACTTTTAACGAAATTCAACCACGATTTTAATTAAATTCATGTCTACTCTCTGAATTATATCCTCATAGTCTTTACGAAAGGGTACAAATAATTCAAACGCTCAGTTTACAATTTTTTTTTTATGGTTTTAAAGAGAATATAAGGGGTGATTTTTTAAGAGCTATAGGAAAATTATTCAAAAAAAAACACATAAAATTCAGAAAAATGCATGAAATCTTTATTTGAATCGATAGTACGGTCCATATAATTTAATGTTTGAAGATTATTTCATGCAAATGTTGACCGCGACTGCGCCTCAAATGGTCCATTCGCTTAGTCCAATTTTGGCATACTCTTTCCAACATTTCGGCCGGTATCTCACGAATAAATGCTTCAATGTTGTCTTCCAATGCGTCAATTGAAGCGAGCTTGTCTGTATAGACATGAGCTTTAACATAGCCCCACAAAATATAGTCTAAAGGCGTTAAATCGCACGATCTAGGCGGCCAATTGACCGGTCCCGAACGTGAAATAAAATGTTCACCGAACTCGCCTCTCAATAAGTCCATTGTTACGCGTGCTGTGTGGCATGTGGCACCGTCTTGTTGAAACCACATGTCATGCAAGTCAAGCTCTTGCATTTTGGGCAAAAAAAAGTTGGATATCATCTCACGGTAGCGCTCACCATTCACAGTTACGTTACGATTCGCAGCATCTTTGAAGAAGTACGGTCCAATGATGCCAAATTCAATGATTTGCAAGCGTTGTTCGTTTGTAAGACGATTCATGGTTAAATTATAGACCGAACTGAAGATGTTTGACAGTGAAACAAAACACGAAACGTGCGTGAGCTGTTTAAACCAGTGTTGCCAAAAAGATAATAGTTAAAAAATCACCCTTTATATAACTAAAGAATGATTTTGAAGTCGTCGTAGTCTAGGCCCGGGTTCAAGCCCCAGGAAAAATATGAAAAAATATTTCTTCGGCGATTTCATCTTAGCAGATTTCTAGCAAAAACTCTGAGAGTAAATGAAACTGCCATGAAAAGTTTTTTAAAAAATCTGTCGTTCGGAATCGACTTTAAACTGTAGGTCCCGCCGCTCATGTATAAAATTAACACACACAACATGAGTGGTATTGAGAAATTAGGTCGTAATCCTGACTGAAGGGTTGTAATGAACAATTATGTATGTATGTGTGTATGTATGTGATTCATTCATAGTCACCTCAACGTTCAGTACAGGTTGCAATGAGTATGCGTACAACATTGACATCAGACTCATACCATTCGAAATATGTTTGATTTATAAGCCTACTCATTTCAGATTCATAACTTTAAAACAATACTTATAAATACTTATAAATGATTCGAGTAACTCGAATCATTCATCAAAATTTACAGTCTTAGTTATTGTTAGGCATTTACAAAAAAAGGAAAAAGGCACATAAGCAAAAAAGACAGAGCAGCAAGTAGAGCAAACACACAACCTTCTAGTAAGTATTTTAGTGTTCGTACGCGAATCTTACTTATTTTGTGATTCGTTTATATGTTGAGTTATGGAGAGTCGAAATCAATAACATCATACGTGTTGTTAAGTGTTAAAATGATGAGTACTTCAAACTTTGATTATGAGTAGAGATTCGATGATATTAAAATAAGTATGAATGCGTATAAGTATCAGAAATTATGAATATGATTCGATTCTACTCATCTTTTTGGATACTCATTGCTGAGCTCTGCTCGCCACCTAACCTAACCTAGTGTCTAGCACTGTAACCCTCTAGTCTATTGCTTGAATAAGAATAGAATTCATTTACAAGTCAACGATGGCGTCAAATGATGACAAAATCAGCTTAAAAGTCACTAAGTTCGTTATTAAGTCGATGCATATATTTAGCGCCAGAGCATCAGAATCATATAGGGTTTCTCTGGGCAACAACCAAGACTAAAGTAACCATGGCTCAGCAACATAATATTTAACTTTGCCGAAAGAGGTATTTCTTTCTAAAGACATTACTTAGCCCATATAAATATTGGTAACTATATTTATCGGTGGAAATTGCCGTAGTCTAGTAGGTAGTGTGTTGGCTTATTAGACGTAAGGCCACGGTTCAAACCGCAGGTAAGACATCTCGGACGAAACGAAAAATGAAGAAATATGTCTTCGTGACTGCCTCTCAGCAGATTTCTGGCAAAAGCTCTGTGAATAGATAAAAAATTGATATGAAAAGTTTAAAAAATCTGTAGTTCAACTGTAGGTCCCGCCACTTTTGGATAAAATTAACACACACAACATAAGCGGTTCGAGAAGCTAAGTTGTAATCCTGACTAATAGGTTGGAATGACCAGTTATGTATGCATGCTTGTATTTTTACTGGTTATTAGTTTCCTTTTCAACGGTAACGAGATAAATAAAAATCATTCACAATTTAATTCAGTGGACTGTATGTTCGTTGATACCATTAACTTAATCTTAAACTCGTTGACAGCTACCACTATTACCGGCTCTTTTTCCTTTGGCGCAAAGTACTTTATGACATCAATATCGCCTGCCTCTAAGAAAACCATATGTTTTCTGGTATAAATAGCGCCCATTCTATTTGCTATATCACCGCGGAAAAACCATTCCAACAGAATGTTGGAAATTTCCCATGATAAACTAATGTTCTGTTAGTAAATCAAGTACAATATTGAAGGTTTCGGACTTGTTTTCTCCAATTTCAGTCGATGATATCGTTTTGGTTAATAACATGCTGCTGCATAGCAATATCAGCCGGCATACTAAATTCAGATATGAATACCCGGACTTTGTTGTTGACAAACAAGTTGACATAAAAATAAATAAAATACTTGACCAGTGATCGATTTATTGCATCTAAATCGTTCTACTTCAATTATTTCAAAAGAAAAATCAATTTTTGATATAACACTTAGCCCACAAGATAGGAAACATATTCCTGTGTAGTTAGAATACTTAGGGTACTCAGAATATGGCAAACTATCAGGCATACTACCTATTGATTTCGTGCCAGAACTCTGTGGGTTCCAAATGAATGAAGTTTATGCGTGGAATTTCAATCTCACGATTTTATTGCTACCTTTAACGTACCGACATCGAAAATTTTCGAAATGATCCTTGAGATCAATACTACACCAGTTCTTCAATCGATGTTTTAGTGAACTTCTCTACATCTATACCGTTTTTATCCGTCTTTAGAATCACTTCTATTGCATTAACTTTCGTTACTGAAATCTTTCTTTGAGTGTATAGGAAATGTTTAATTTTCCATGACTAGCGCATAAATCTGGCTGAATTTGACCCTTTGCATGGGTTATGTTGGGAATCGCTGTCGCTGTTGATATACATAAGAAAATCCCACAGAAAAAGTCTAATGGGGTTAAACTGCACACTTTCGGTGACTCGTTCACTGCGGAATATTAACGAGGTTTGAGCAGTATGGCACGTAGCGACGTTGTTTCGATTTACGTCGTCAAATTTTTTGTTCCCTCTAACTTCAATTTGCGTCGTCATTCGATTTATGTCGCCTTTTTTTGGAACCCACTGCGACGTAAATCGAGGGATTACTGTAATGATATTTTCTATATCCATCCAATATCCACTAGAGTACATTCTAATGGTAATCAGACTGCAGAAGTTGGCCACATCTTTGGATACTGTTATCGCCGTTTTTTTTATTGCTTATTTTAATTACATTCCCTTTTCTGTACGTGTTTATGTTTAAACACATCAGGCAAATACCTCCTACGTTATCTAGAACTCTCATGCAACTATCGAATATAGTCGATATCCCTTGTTATTCTATAAAGAATTTCCGTAGTCTAGTAGGTAATGCGTGGGTTTATTAGACGTGAGGCCGTGGTTCAAATCCTAGCCCAGACATCTCGAACAAAACCAAACAATATGAAAACATTTCTTCGGCGACTTCCTCGGAGCAGATTTCGGGCATAAACTCTGTGCGTAAATAAAATTGCTATGAAAAGTATCTCAAAAATCTTTCGTTCGATGTTAAACTGTATGTGACCAGAAAAATATTGAATAGCAGTGGGGTAGAAGGCAATTCTGTCTAACACTACTGGGTACTAAGTAAACCATGGCTTATTCTCATTTAGAATGCCACAATTTGTTTGTCTATTCAGTGCTCTGATGAGGTTGACTAGCTTCTCACGAACTCGTTTATATTTCAATGCGATTCACATGTATGTATGTATATTGATCCGTATGAGAGGGTATTGGAGGCTTTTTTCAAAATCTGTAAATGTTATAAACGATGGGGACGACCCAGTTTGCTCTACAATCTCTTTTACACTGAAATTTACCTGCATCTTGTGGTAAATCACCATTAAAGAAAATTTTGAAAGTGTGTGTTAGTGTGGTTTTAATTTAAAATTTTAAACTTTAAACATTTGCATCTTTGTGAAACTAATTAGTAGTTATTATTGTATTTAAAATTAAATTAAACATTCTCAAAAATGTTTGCTCTGTGTGTTCATTCATTCATATATAAATATGTATATATGTATTCATGAATCGCAAAAAATGTTCAGCAAACATGAAAGACTTCTTGTGTCAGTACTAATTTTCAATTCATACTTAGTCTGCCTAGTCCCAAGACTTATAGGCGCACTTACATACGTATGTATGTATGTACTTCCATACTTTAGTTTCATTTTAATATTTATGAATCATTGTGTGAACGACTTTGATTGTATGTATGTATATGTATGTGTATTTGATTTGACTTGATTTATGGCATATAATTTGATTTGTAAGAAATTTATGCACAAGACAAGTTTAAGTTCCGGGAAAATCAAACACAGCCAGTCTTCATTGAAATGACTGACTGGCAGATAGGTATTGTAAAATATGATTCAGAACTTGTTGACACTTTTGCATGTGAATTTTAAATGAAAGAGAAATAAAATTATTAATAAAGTTACAAAGTAAAACTTTTAAATACAAAAATTTAATTGATTATCGATTAAAATGCAAATTGTTTAAGTCTGTTGACAGTTTAGAAAAAAAAAATCGATTGATTATTACCAGACATTGCTTAATAGACAACTGAGTTGAAAAAATATACACATACATACACACATAAAAAGGGTTAAACACACACCAACAAAGAAGCTAAAAGCTAAGCATTATATTTGTAGAAATATTATACGAGAGGGTGGTGAAGAGCGGCATTATCCTCCTATATCTCTCACCTCTAAAATATAAATAAAAAGAAAACAACAAACCTGCTCATTTAATTGTAAACTTTATATAATTTTGAAGATATGTATACAATGCAATACAATCGCACAACAACAACAATAATGCCAAGAGACACCAACTAGACACTCATCAACCCAGCCATGTACTACAAACAGAGAGCAAAATAAATGTATCCTTATTTCGAGCACATACACACACACACATAGGCAAAGAAAGAAAAATTATTTAAAAACACACCTCAACATAAAAATAAAGCGTGCTTAATTCACTCATACACTTAAAACACAACGAAATCTATACAGAAAGAACAAGAAGAACCAAAGACAGAAGTGTAACAACAAACAACAGAAATATTTATAAATACACTCGCTTACGCACACACACATAGGTACTTGTATTTGAAACACATCATTCCTACCCGGCTTTGACACCACAAGCGTGAGCACAAGAAATAAAAACCGAAAAAAAAGCAAACCCGTCGGTTTTTGAAATTTACAGCAGAAGATATTTTGAAAAAAAAAAACACACACTCTTGCATACGAACGCGTATACAATGCCTCCACCACCAACCAACTCGTTAACAGCATCAGTCTTATTTGCCAACAAAACACTTGTGCGTTTTGATGAGCACAACACCAAAGTGACGAACAAAACGTTACAATATTTTCCTATTTTTTTTGGTCCCTCTCGCTTTAAGTGAGCGTGTGTGTGTGTGCCTTAGCACTAGGTTTTGTTTTGTTTTTATGAAATGACATTTATTTATCAAACCCAAGAGAGCTGTGGCATATTAACAGGAAAGAGAGGTTATACTATAACAACAGAGATGGCAATAGAGTTTTCAAAAGAGCGCAAGTGAAAAACATTTTGTTTTGTTTTTATGTTTAACGGTTAAGAGAGCTTTATAATGTTTTGTTTTATTTTTTGCCAATATCATAAATCGTAGTAATATGATGGAATGCAACAATAAAAACATTTTAATTTTAAAGGAATAAAATTTTTTTTAAATAAAACGCGAGAATTAAAATTTAAAAAAATTAAGAAAATATTAAAAATTAAAATTTATAATAAAAATATTTTTTTCTATTTGTTATAGATTTTCGTATTTTTTTTTTTTTTGTTTTGCTGCTTAATTTGTTTTATTTCATTAGTTGTTATTTTTGTTTTTATGAAAAGTTTATCTTGTTATAAAAAAAAGTGGGCTTTGCTTTAACTTTTGATTGATGTTAAAGCGAAATGCTTATATTCTGCAGTTAATGCTTATCTCTCTCACACTAACATTGCTTATACGAAAATCATTTAAATGAGCATCACAAACTACAAATACTACCCAACAGCAGTTCGTCAATTTCATATCAAATCATCAAGAAAACAAAAAAAAACCCCATACAACACTACTCACACTCAGTACACAGCACAAAACCAAACGAAATGAAACGGAATACAATGGAACATGAACATAACACTCGACGAAGGAGAACACAATTTACTTGTTTAAGGGGTTTTCCATACAGCGGTTCTTTGCTTTATTCAACATCAAACAGTAGGAACACGAGAGAATATGAAATATTTTTTCTTATTGCTTGTTTTAAAAGAGAACTTCGGGTATTTATTTTAATGGCATTCAGAAAGGGGAAATATGTGTGTTATTTCTCTTGGGTTTTGGAATTTGTATATGAAGTGTTTGTGGTGTTTTTTGTTATATTTTGAGAGTTTTAAGAGTGTTTGTTTTTGTGTTGAATTTAGTTTTTGTGTAGCCTTTTAAACGTGCGATCATGTGTTTGATTTTATTTTATAATGAACGGATATATTTTCGTTTCGTTGCATTTTGCAAACTAAATGCCGCCGTTGAATTGTTATGGTTTTAACAGGGCAATTTTAAAATCCCTTAAAGCTTTTTCTATAATCCTACAACTTTGCTGTGATATGAGGGATATTTGATAAGAGTGTAACCATAAAAGAGCATATTCATGTAAAGAGAGTGATAAGGAAATTATGACAGTTTATTGTTACAAAAATTTTGAGTGTGATTTGAAAAGAGTTTTTGTGTAAATTGGCGTAAGCGCAGTAAATATTTGCTTTTATTGCCACAAAAAAAAAAAAAAATAAAATAAAAATAATAAAGAAACGTGCCTTAACTTAGCAGGACAAGTTTTTCTAAATGAAATTTTTTTGTATAAACAGACATCACGCGTACGTTTAACAAGGCGGATGTAAAGTTATTAAAACGCAAGAAATTAAAGTCTCCGTGAATTAATGTTTTTTCGAAAAGACGTAAGAAAACTGTTAAAAAGAAACACGTGAAATTTACCTATAAAATAAAAACAATAACCACATCCAGTTATTGCAAATATAATTTACAAAAAAAGAAATTTTCTTTAAATTATTTTTTAATAATTTTTTAGTAAAAAAGTTTTGTTTTTACTTGGCGTGTATGAAAGTTTTGATTGATTTCCTATCATATCAACTGACCCTAAGCAAACAACAACACAAATGTGTTTTCAACACCCCCTCAAATAATTAAAAAAAAAAAAAAAATAACAAAAACCAATACAAAGATTTCAGTTCAACGCATTAAACTCTCAATTTTCGTTAAACACCACACTTATAAAAAAAAAAAACGCGTAAAAACGGGAGACATTTTATTATCATTGTCACACGAGCAAATAAGACAAGAGAAAAGAAAAAAAAAAAACGAAAAAAGAGCAAAAGTGAGAGAAAAATAAAAACAAAAACAATAACGAGAGTTAAACACATTTACAAACGCTTGGAGTAGAAGAAATGTTTACGTAGAGAAACGAAGTAGAAAACGCACTACAAACGATTGACGAGTAAGCAACACAACAATACCCCAAAACAACAAAAAAAAAAAAAAAAACAAAGCAGAGCAACAGCCAAAAGCATCACTCCAAATATCAAATTATCATCATCATCGTCATTTACTCATCAAATACGAGAACGAAAAGAAGAGGAAAAACTTCGTTTAATAAAAACAGCAACAGCAAATACATTGGAGTTTTAAGCTGATGCTGCTACTTTATATTATACATCTCCTTCGTTTCAGTATTCGGTATTATTGTTTTTGCTGTCGTTCTTGTTGTTGTTATTGTTGCTGTTGTCAACTCATCCATTTGCTGAGCTGTATACATGACAGTTGAGTTTGATATCTCATACACACATCAAACAAACAAACAGACAGCAGAACGACGTCTGCTGTTATAAGCAGCAGTGAGAGTAGCAGCACTGGCAGAAGAAATAACAGGCATTGTACAATTTCTGTGATTAAGTGACGACATTCGCTGTTTGACTCTCAAACGGTTAACGACGGTTACTTTAATATAACGGCAAATTATTGAAAAAAAAAAAATAAATAACAAAAAAATTATAAAGAATTTTGAATAATAAAAGCGGAAAGAAAAAGAATTTTTTTCTTTTTTTTTTTTGGAAAAGCTTTGAATTAAAATAAAAGTGTTAATGTGATAAATTATAACACAATAAGAAAGAAAAAATGTATTTTTAATTAAAGAGCAAGCGAAGAGTTACAAAGAGAACAAAACGCTAAACAAAAATGGATTCATATCTAGTCAAATATTTAAATAAATAAATTAAACAAAAAAAATGTTTGTTTTTCGTTTGAAAACGCTGAACTAAAATCAAAGAAAATGATGGTAAAATTTACTTAAAAAAATTTTAATAAAAAATAGAAAGACTGATTAAAACTTAATAAATTAAAAATTAAAAATGATAAACTGCAAATAAACAAATACAACAACAAAATTACAAAAAAAAAAAATAATAATTATTTCCTGCTAACCAAGTATACGTAAAAACAACAACAAATTAATATTAATTAAGAAATTAGAAATATCAAAACAAAAAAAATTAAAAATAAAAATATTTAAAAAAAAAATATTTTTTCTTATAAACATAAAAATTAAAAATAATAAAAATTTAAAAATACAAAAATTAAAAAAAAAAAAACAAATTGCTCATATTTTAATAAATATTAAAATAAATAATACAATAACAACTCTACATTACCTTAAACAAAATTCAATACAAAAAATAAATAAAATAAAACCATGTATACGATTCATTGCAATTATTAATAAAATTAAACATTAAAATTACAATAATAATAATAATTATCAAATAATAAATTTATTAAAATATAATAAAAACAAAATAAACAAATATTTTTTAAATTAATTCTGATATTTAAAAATAAATTAAAATAAAACAAACAAAACACAACCGTTATACGATTTCCATACAAAATAACCTACTCTACCAACAAAATTATACGCGTACATAGTGCAAAACAAATTAAAAAAAAAAAATTAAAATTAAAAAAAAAACAAATATTTTTAAAACAACCATAATTTATTATGAAATAATAATTAAAAAGAAATTCTATTAAATCTTGTTTAATTTTTTTTTTGCTCCAAAAAGTAAAACGAAAAATTCTTATAAAATCTTTAATTGGGAAAAAAAAACGTTGTTTTTTTATGAAAGAAACAAATCTCTTAAAATTATTAAAGAAATTATAAAAATAAAGCAAAATTAGTGTATAAATTTGTTAATAGCAAATTTAATTAATAAATACAAAAAAAAAACACAAAAATTCTTTAAAAAAAATTCTCAAAAATGTTACACGAAGCTTTAATGTTAGAAATCTATCGTCAGGCCTTAAATGCTGGGTAAGTTTGAATAAAAAAATATAAAGACAGTAGTGTGAACATTTTCGATTTATTTTTAAGTATAATATTGAAAATATAGGGTTCCCGACTTTATACTCTTGATTATGATTATTAAACCATTCCAATCGATTAAAAACTTCTAAGATTCCTAAGCGAAAATCTTCTCCAAAACTCCACAGACTTTAAATCAATACCATTAAGAGAATTCTTGAGAGTTCTTTACAACCAAGAATTCCCAAGATTTCTGTCGGGTCATCAAACTTGTATGCTGTTAGGCGTTGTGATCAATTCTGCTCAATTAATAAAAGTTACGTGCCTTAATCTTGTTAACTACTGACAGCAGAGATTCGAATCAAATGTTTGAACATATTAAAGAAGCTCGTATTGAACAATTCAATTCCATCAGACTTACTTCAGTACCTTGTTTTTGTATTAATCACGGCTTGGCCACAATCATTATTGTAGTACGTAGCCGACTTATTATCTCCCGTAATCATTTCCTTCGAACATGGTTCGATGACAAATGTTACTTCCGTTTCACCTAATTTTTCACTACTTTATGTCGCACCCAATCATCAACGAGTTTCTCTGTGTATCCAGCTTTCTTCACTGGCTACGTCAAAGCTGCTTATAAGCCAGATTTTCAAAAAAATTTTTTTTTTGTAAGGTACTATCGGCTCTTTAAAGACAAATCGATCAGAACGGAGTGAATCTTTAATATCAAAATTATCAGTTTAACACGTTGACTGCCAACTACGGGATAACTCGTAGATTGCGTTTCCTTCTAGGGTGCCAAACTACGAGTTATCTCGTACTGACTGATGTGAAAAAAATCAAATTGTCGTTTTTTGGCCAGTTTTCTGACAATTGCCACGGCAGTCAACATGTTAAAAACTAGCAAAACATTCCAAGGAAGTCAAGCTTGAAAAGTAATCTTTCAAGCAAGAAGTTTATAATTTTGTAAGCAAATTACAAGTTTTACAAACCTTAGCATTTGGCCCTTGTATTATTTTGTTTTTCCTTGGTCGCAATGGTCTAGTAATTAGACCGTAAGGCCTCAGTTCAAACTCCCGGTTAGACATCTCCATCAAAACGAAGTATGAAATAATATTTCTTCGATGACTTCCTTGCAGCAGAGTTCTGGCAAAAGCTCTTAGAATAAGTGAAATTGCCATGAAAAGTTTCTCAAAAAATCTAACGTTCGGCATCGACTTTAACTTGTAGGTCCCGCTACTCATGTATGAAAACTAACACACACAACATAAGTGGTATGAGAAACTAGGTCGTAATCCTGACAAAAGGGTTGTAAAGCTCAATTATGTATGTTATGTGTGATCCGTTGATTCCTTCAGATCATAAATCGAACCCAACCGTAACTATTTGTAAATGAAACAGTTGCTCTAAAATAACTCTTATGCTTGTTGACGCAGCCATGGAGGAGCTAGTAATAAGCTTTATCGGTGAATATTATTTTGTTAAAAACAAATTCTCATTTTCTTCTTGTTTTTCGAAGTAATGTGTGGTCAGTGGCTGGTTTTAATCCTATTTTTAGGTGGATCTTATAGGCCCTTAAAAAAGTAAAATGTTGAATAATATTGTTTTAATTGCTGCGAACTGCGAGGAATGGTTGCTTTTGGAACTTCTTCATTACTTCTGCTCACAGTTGTTATAATCTCAATTGAACGACCACTTCGTTCATAAATTCTATTGCTGTCTGTCATGATCCAAAGTGTTGTAATGCCCAATTATGTATGCATCCCCTTACCTAAGCTGGTTCATTGAATTTACAAGTCTTGAAGAAACTTTCGGAGATCAGATCAGATTACCCATCAGTTTGAATTTTATACCACATTTCTTGCTTATTTTATAGGCTGAGAGAATGTTATTTTAGACTTGTAGCCTCATTGAGTGTGTTTGATAGTCTTTAAATCCAGCATTTGGCAAAGTCACTCTATTTTACCCATCTAGCGGCATCGTTGTGTTTGATATCCTACATAAATTGCCACCTCAATGGCATATTGCTGTGAAGATTATTAAAGACCCTGCACCGCACTTAAATGTTTTTTGTTTCTTTTTTTTTTATGGATTTTAGTTACTCTCGTGGACAGTGAAATTATTTTTATTTTTTCGAATTTTTTCGTTTGTAATATTTTAATTGCTTAAGTAGGATGATACACTGGTCCCTAACGTCTCTATTCACTTTTTAACTTTAATTTGTTTTAAACGAACTTTACTCCAAAACCCCTCCATTTAGTATAGTAGGCATGATGCTAGACTTCGACTGTATACATACGTTATTAAGTTTATTACGATTAAAAATTACGGAATATAAGTCTTCTATATTGCGCGACTTAAAACAAAATATTGGCTTCAGTTTTGAAGCTATTTAATATCAAATACTTGGTCCAAATTAAAAGCTATTCTTAGTTTTTGTCTTCTAACCTCTGCAGTTTTCTTTTAGTAGATTTCATTAACCCTTTCCCTGTCCTGTGTATCACATGTGATGCACAGCAAGTTGGTTTCATACGCTTGTGCATCACGTGGACAGGGAAAGGGTTAAGCACTTGACTTTTGAGTATGTCATTAAAAAATATAGAACTTGTATCTATTATTTCTTTTAACAACGTATTTAGATTATGACACCTTCAAAATTAGCTCTGCACTTTCATTTATTATTTAAGACATGTAACAGGGTAACCTGTCTTCACCATCAAAGTACAGGATTGGCTATTACACGAAATAAACTAGAACATACATACAGTATTATACTATGTTCAGACAGGCACTTTTATTGCGTAAATCGCAATAAACGCCATTATTGAGCACAATATTTCATATAAAGTTTTAATTAATTATTGCGCAATAAATACGCAAATTGTTATAATATTGACTAAAACTTAAAATACAGCGAAAATGTCATAAGTACGTTCAGTGAACATATTACAATTTTCCGAACACTTTCAATTGATATTTGACAACTCAAATGTCAACAACTACAAACAAAAAAAAAAAAAAAAAACAAAAAAAAAAACAGCGAACAAAACAAAAACAATTTTGTTGAAAAAAACAGCTGTTTTGTTTACCATTGTCAAATAAATGTTGCTTATATTATGTGCCTGAACACTTCAAATAAAATAAAAATAATGAATATTGACTCAATAAAAGTGCCTGTCTGAACATAGTATTAGTCATTACAACCCTTAAGACAGGATTACGACCTAGCTTCTCACACCACTTGTTTTGTGTGTTTTAGTTTTATAAATGAGTGGCGGAACCTACAGTTTAAAGTCGACACCGAGTGTATTAATCTGAGACTGAATGGTTTGTAGACATACTCGTACTTTCTACTAGAGAATCTGGTCTCTTATACTTACTCTTTGTTCCTGTAAGACGTTTTAGGGCCATTATTACAACTTGCCGTTAAACTTAAGTTTAGTTAAAGGTATCTTTAGCTAAAGGGAACTGTAAAGTTATCTTTAACTTATTTTCGTTATTACAACTTACAGATAAAATAAATTTATCTTTTTCATAAACATGGCAGTGCCGGAGCAATGTCGATAACACTGCTTAATTAAACAAGATTTTTTTTAAACACAGTGGCAATGACGGGCTTCGTTTTTTTTTTGTTGTAAATGCTCATTTTGTTTATATTTGAAGTTGCCATATTGAAAATAATATACAGGGTGGGCCAAAAGTCACGAAGGGTTTTAATCGTTTAATCGTTCTTGGGAATCTCGTGGCTTTAGTTCTTGCACTAACTGCAGCTTGTATGGGAAAAGATGTAAATCTCCCTTTAATATTCTGCGTAAAGACCGCCGAGACATTTGCAGCTCAGCAGAGCGCCTTCGAGTTGATGTTTCAGGATTCTCCTCAACACTCTCCAGAACGCGTTGAATATTTGCTTCATTAATTACAGAATGTGGTCTTCCGCTTCGTGGAAGATCCCTTAGTGAGCCTTGTTCCTGAAAACGTGTCACTAATTGATTCCGATGGTGAATTCCGCACATTAAAATGACGACGATAGGCTCGTTGAGTTTGAATTATTGATCGATGATGTTCAAAATAAAGTTCTATGATTTTGGTTCGCTGGATAACGTTGTAACCTTCCAAAATTAATCTCCCAGATTTATTTTACAAGTCCTAAAAAGAAAAATAAAAAAAAAAAATTAAACTAGAAAAGTTATTAATTTTTCAAATCCCTTCGTGACTTTTGGCCCACCCTGTATATGTATGGCAAGTTAACTTTAAAAGTTACCAGTAGGATGATCCTACCTTTAGCTTAACGCTCACTTCTACCATATTGTCCACTTATAATAATTAAAAACAATTTATCTGCACGTTAAAATCCTCCCTTTAGTTAACGGCAAGTTGTAATAATGGCCCTTAGAGACTCTGTTCAGTTACACTACACTAATACTAATCGTAATAATTAAATATAATTTGTAATTGTATTAGAATTAATAATTAAATAAAAAAAATAAATTTTTATTATTGTAATGCAGCTACATACCATTTGAAATTCCATTTGAGTCCATAAAATTGTGGTTCCATTGATTTAAAAACCGTTTTAATTAAAATTCAAAATCTATATGATTTTACAATCATTGTGTTTTTCTTCTCAGTTCCATTTATAGTTTATCTATTAAGTTTTATTATTTCTTTTCTTTATTTTTATTTTTTTTTTGTATCACTCTTACCATATTTTATGATGATTTAACAGATGACATCCAATAAATCTTTCAGTTTTTTTTTTCTGTTCTTTTTATAAAAATCAAATGAGAAAGTATTCAAACCATAAATATCACCTACACTATCGTAAATACGTATGTATGTTTATATGTTTAGTTTGTATTTGTATTTTATAGTTATAAAACACAATTTATATACAAAACATATAAATAAATTAATAAATGAGTTTATAGTTTAGGGACTTTCATAAAGAAACCAAATTAGATACTTTTAATCATTTTGTCAGCGAATTATGAAATTTCTTCTTTCTATTCACTCAACTAATAAGTGCCTAAAGAAATTATTTTTAAAATGCTTGTGATAAAATTTTTTTTATAGATTTAGAATTTAAATATGCTTTCTGTTTCAATTTATTAAAAATAAAATTTGATATTCGAATATGAGGGAAGAACTTCTTATCATTATAAATTCTGTATACGATTTCAAAGTAATATTGTTGCCCATCGTTGCTTGACAGGCACCCTTCACTTATCCGAGAGTTAGAACAGAACTCGCATTACCAGAAACTGATCTGAAATCGGCCAACTACATGTGACCAACAACTAAAACGTTGGCTTTAAAATATTATGTTGTGCACATTTTGTGCATATGTATCAGAGATCAGCAATGAGTATTCAAAAAGATGATTAGAATCGAATCATACTCATAATTTTTTTTTTTTTTGTAAACGCAACAACAACTAAGACTGTCAATTTTGATTAATGAATCGAGTCACTCGAATCATTTATAATTATTTTTCTAAAGTTATGACATTTAGACTTATGAATCAAACATATTTCGAATGGTATGAGTTGGATGTCAACGTTGTACGCATACTCATTGCAACCTGTACTTATAAATCAACGTTGTAGTGAGTATGAATGTATCAGAGTAGTTAAATTTTAATATTGTTGACTCACTTATATTCAAAATTTCATGAGTGCTTATGATTAGCGAAAAAATGATTCATTGCTGACCTCTGTAACAGACCTCGCATTACCTGCAAGTACTCTACTCTTGTTGATCTGAAATTGTCCAACTATACGTGACCAACAAGCGATACGTTGACTTTAAAATAGATCCGTAGAGTAACACGATTCTCCTAATCCAGTCACTTTCTTGGCCGTTATTTTGTCTTAGTAATGAAGTGGTGTGCATGTGTTTCATTAATGGTTTCAAAACGACTGCAAACTTCGGCTTTATTGCAGTGAATCATTGCCAAGCATACATACATACTTACCATACCATTCAGTCAGGATTACAACCTAGCTTTACACACCACTTATCTTGTGTGTGTTAATTTTATACATGAGTGGCAGCATCTACAGTTTAAAGTAGACTCCGAAAGACAGATATTTGAGAAATTTTTAATGAGAATTTTATTTACTCTCAGAGTTTTTGCCACAAATCTGCTGAGGCAGTCGCCGAAATAAATAATTTTTTCATATTCTGTTTTGTTGTAAACGTTTAAACCGAGGCCTCATGTCTAATAAGCCAAAACACAGACCTACTAGACTACGGCGAAAGTAAAAAAACAGACGCCGTGGCCTTGCTTGCACATGGAACTTACGTCGCTTTTTAGACACGATTCTCTCAATATGCTCCACTTTTCTTTTACTGTTTCTTAGTGCCAATTATGAAGTGTATAACAGACGCCGCAAGCACTTGGGTTTATTGCAATTAAATATTGCCAAAAAGTATTTTGAAACATGTGGGGACAATACCACGTGATGGAATTTCTTAAAGATTTCTGGTAAATGCGTTCGTCTGGTCAGCTCGCGCGATTGTTTGAGCTGTACAACGTAAGATTTTATTGTCATAAACAAATGGGCGGACTCTCCCCGAGTAGAATATTGCTAGTCTTTAATATTGCCTGGACCAAGACTATTGAAATAAAGACGTTGAATGTTTTTCATGCTTATAAATATCCAGAGATTCATTATTTTTAAGTCTAAGAAATAAGTTCAAAACAATGTGGCGAAAGGCATCTTATTGCACTAACATAATTAACATTATCGTCAACAAAACATGGAAATTGGCCACAGCTACAAAACTAGTCATATACACATGCATATAGCCGCCGTAGTCTAGGAGGTAGTGTACTGACGTTAAGCCACGGTACAAACCCCAGGTTTCACATTTCCAACTAAAAGAAATATACATCGGCGAATGCCTTTACTCTGAGAGTAAATAAAATGGCCCTGAAAAGTGTCTCTGTCGGTCGAAGTCGACTTTAAACTGCAGGTCCCTTCACTCGTGTATACATTTAACACACACAACATAAAAGATGTAGGAATCTAGGTTGTAATCCTGTATACGATTGCACTCTATTTCTGACTGATTCCTTAGTTGTAGTCTTAAGGGAATTTAGTGCATGATTTTCATAAGCACATACACACCTACATTTGTTAGGATGTAGTCGTTGTTGTTCTAGTTGCTAGTGCATGTATCTACCGCAGTAATATTTCGGTAATGGCGCTTAGGCAGCTTCAGATACCTGTAAAAAGAAGCAGCAAATGTGGTCAAGGTTAGATAGAGGGCTTAAAATTGAAAGGAGCATAGTCGCTGTAGTCGCCGTAGTTTAGTAGGTAGTGTGTTGGCTTATTAAACGTGACGCAGCGGTTCATACCCGAGGTCAGACTTCTCCAACGAAACGAAATATAAAACAATTATTTCTTCACTGACTTCCTCTTAGGAGATTTCTGACAAAAACTCTGAGAGTAAATAAAATTTCATTAAAAAGTTTCCCAAAAATCTGTCGTTAGGAGTCGACTTTAAACTGTATCTCCCGCCTCACATATATAAAATTAACACACACAACATAAGTGGTTTGAGAAACTAGTTTGTAATCCAGACTAAAGGGTTGTAATGACGAATTATATATGTATGCTCAGCATAGTATTTGGAGTCAATGTTGGATACTGCTCTCTGGGTATGTGACTTGCATGAAACGGTTCTTCAGCTCTTGAGTAAATGCCCAGCATTATGTTATGGTACTAAGCAGCGGACCTAATGGCTATGATATTACAATGACCCATACTTTGCCAAAGTGTGTCTATACTTTTGGCTTGATTATGTGCAAAGCTTGAGACTACAGTACGTTTCCCAATAAGTAGGAATAATTTTTCTATAAATTATACTGTAGTGTAGGATATTATGCTTGGCTACCCCAGCATTTATTCTGTTTTATAACATTTGTCAAGAAAAACACACTCGTATTTTGCTTTATTTCATGTTAAATAGAAATAAATGTCATTATAATTAGATTTTCATGTGTAAATTAGTATATATTTATTAAGGGAATGTAATTATTCTTATGCTGTTCTTGTAGTAGCACGCCAAGACTAATTTTCTGTAAAAAGAAAATCTATTTCATATTTAATCTTCTCAGCTCAGCTAATAGGAACAAAACATTGAAGAAAAATGAGTAAAAATTATAATAATAAGCAATGATATGTGCATATGTACAGTGAGCATCAAAAGAAAATGTACATTAAAAAAATATACCTTAAAAAATTGCCGTTTTTTTAATTTAAAATTGTTTCATTGCCAGTTATTAAAATTGAAAGAAAAAAAAAAATTTCGAAATATTTGCAAATTTTTTCGGGCACTCTCCTTAAGCGGTAAAAGTTGAATTTAGTGATTGTTAGAATTTTATCCATAGTGTACAGTTTCTTTTGACGCTCACTGTAGGTATATATGTACAGCTATGGACATTAAATTAGCACAAAACTTCATTATAAAAACAATCAGATTTTTTATAGTATTTTAGGTCTAAGATGCATATTCTTCTTTAAAAAAAAACAAAAATTTTGGCGAAATTGCCAATCGTCTGTTCATTAAGACCTGCAACATATCAAACGCTAGATTTTAGCTGGACAGTAAAATAGCACAAATTAAAATTTCTGGAATGAAAATAATATATTTCAATAAATAGTGAAAATATTAATGTTTTCAGTTTATTTGATCAATATTTAGTCGAGTAGCCTCTATTTTCAAGCACCACGTGGCATCTAAGGGACAAAGTTCTTTGGAAAAGATTTCAAAGATTCCAAGATTCAAATCGTCCAAATTTTTGTACTTTTGTTGAGCAATAGTACATTTCACATCTTTTCAGAGGTTTTCTATCGAGTTTAAGTCACAACTTTGCGCCGGCCAGTCTAAAACGGGAATGTGCACTTTATAAAATCAATCCTTAGCCAGCTTAGATGTGTGTTTGGGGCTACTATCTTGCAAAAATATGAAAAAACTGGCATGTATTAAAAGCTTATGGTTCCATTTTGTTCTCTAGAATGTCCAAATACTGATAACGGTCCATTTTTCATTAATTTTCACAATAGGACCTACACCGTGCCATGAAAATGCTCCCCACGTCATTGTGCTTTCTCGACCATGCGTTATGATCCTTTGAGTATAGCGTTGATTTAATTGTGGCCGTTAAACAACCACTCTACCATCTGGTCCCATACGATTTAGCATTGTTTCATCACTCCAAAATATTTTTTCCAGAGTGGGAGATCTGTACCCTTGTGGGTGCGAGCAAACGTTAAACGCTTGACTATATTTTTCTTTTGGTAGAAGTGGCTTCTTTCGGCAAGAGCGTATGAGCCTGTCCGATTAATTTAACCTAAATTAAGAATTAATTTAGTAAAGGCTCCTTCTTTCACTTCCGGACAATAGCTCGGTCCACGACTTCGGTTGTTTCCTTGACACGTGGCTTTCGTTTTTTATTTTCTGCGACAGTATTATGTTTGCTTTGAAGGAAATGATCACGTTATAAATCATTTTTCGCGAGCAATTCGAAATTTCGGCAATTTCAGCCAGGTTTTTCCCATCATTCCACAAGTCAACGATAACGAGCTTCTACTCTGGCGAGCAATCTTTTCAACGTTCCATTTTTTAAAAAAATTACTATAAATGCCATAAAATTAAAAGAATATACCGTAAGAATAAAAATACTTGAACAAAGCTTGTACCTATGCACGTTGTGCTAATTTACTGTCCAGCTCAAATTTGGCTACTGATACAAATTAGCAGTCAAAACAAAAAAATTTTGCGATAACGGTAATATTTTTTATTAAACAACAGCTAGATGTCATCGTGCAACATTCCAGACCAAAACAATTGGCCCAATTAGGATACAAATGAGAAAAAATTCACAATCAAACTATATATGAATTTTGTGCTAATTTAATGTCCATGGCTGTATGTATAAAGATATCTGATATGATGTTTAATATTAAATTTATTAATAAAAATCTTGTTTTTAGTTGCTTTTTTTCTTCTAAATTTTATTTTGATTATCATTGTTGAGTTTGTTTTTTATGATTAGAAAATTTGGAAATTAATTTCTCTACAAGAAATGTTTTATTTCTTTAAATTAATGTTTGTTTTTTTCTACACTATGTATATATGTATGTATGTACATACATACATATTTATTAAACTATATAATCTTTATTAAGATAGGGGAGGAGGTTGATTTCTATAGAGAAAAAAAAAAAAAAAAAAGTACACAATCATTATTTAATTTTATTTTTTCAAATAAATGACAGTTTTATTATGGTCACATAGATCATTATAATCATCAACGCCATTGCTAAAGGCAACGTCACTAACATCATCATCATCATCGCCATCATCATCATTATTTAGAAAATGTCAAAAAAATTTTGATCTATAACCACCACCATCACCATCATCATCTCATCGTTATAAATATTTTTCTATTTTATATTGCATGTACATATGTATGTATGTATTTATGTATGTTTGATTGTATACATATACTATAATCCATACAAACAACCATTGAAAATACTTAGAATAGAACGCCATATTGTTGGTAAATAATTTCACATAATTATAGGGTGGGTTTTGTTTTTTGAAAAATTAAAATTTTTTGTTTTTGTTTTTGTTGCCTTTATTTGGGAGTATCATAATTAGTGTTGTCAGATTCCGATTCGCAAAAAGCTGGACATTAGGTTTTAAAAAGCTGGACAAAACAAAAAAAGCTGGACATAAAAAAATACTGAGAAAATGTTAATTTTGGAAAAATAATTTTATTAAAATATCCATTGTTATCAACATATGTATATTGTATGTACATACATATGTATTACACTAAGCGACGAAATAAAAAAAATTAAATACACCCGGCTAATGACACTGTATAGGTTGTGAGTTTTGTTGAGTAGATCTCAAAAATATTTTTTTATATTTCTCGAACCCTCCAAACTTTTTTATTTGATAAAAACTGTTTTTTCTTTACTTTACGCACAAATTTCTGGATTACTCAAACATTTCTAACCCGATTTCTAAAATTTAAATCCTGTTGGAAGATGGACCTTCAAAACGGTATACATATGTATATCTATTATTCGACTTAATATGCTATGAGATTTGATGAGGTAAATTTAGAAAATTCGAATTCATAGTAGCAAACTTTAATAAAAAAATATAGGATTAGTGATAAAATTCTTAAAGACTTACAGAAGTCGGCTAATATTTGTGTTTTTTGCAAATATTATTATTTCCCTTTGCGCAAACATTGGCCAACTTCTGGTGGTCGCTCAAACGTGAAATTGACACCTTTTCCGATAAACAATCAAGATCCACCAAAAATTCTGAAAATTTTTGAACTAAAAGTTCATTTGATGAGATGACATATATAAAAAATATCACTCGACTGTTAGACTCTTTAAATAATAACTACGGTAATTTTTGTCCGATTTGATCAAATGATAACTCTTCACAAGAAAACAGGCTTTAAGAATATTATCACTTATCCTATATTTTTTTTATTAAAGTTTGCTACTATGAATAGACAAACTTGAAAAAATATGAAAAAAATTCGAAAGTTTACCTCATCAAATCTCATAGCGTATTAAGTCGAATAATATATTTATGTATACTGTTTTAAAGATCCATCTCTCTCCTTTCCAACAGGATTTAAATTTTGGAAATCGTACGTAATCGTGGAAATTAGTACGTAAAGTAAAAAAAAACAGTTTTTGTCAAATAAAACAAGTTTGGAGGGTTCGAAAAATATAAAAAAGGTATTTTTGAGTTCTACTCAACTAACTGAACAACGTGGACTATGTAGTTACTCGGGTGTATTTTCACTGTCGCACCGTGTTATTATTTAAAAATATTACAATTAAATAAATTCATTGCATTCTTTAAAATTTAAGAAATTGACTATCGCTCGCAATTATATTTTTTATGACATCAGCTGTTCAACAGGTAACAAATGTACAATCAGTGTTGGCTAACATGATTTGACAAAGATAACATGAAAATTATTGCCCAAGTTATTGCAGTGTACTAAAAAATTTCTATTTAGCTGAACAAATTAAATTTTAGCTTGAAACTGGACAAGCATCAAAAAAGCTGGACAATCCAGCCAAGTCCAGCCAGGCTGGCAACCCTAATCATAATTGTTGAATATTATTTTTAAAATCCAAAAACATACATAGATGAAAAATATTGATTCAGAAAAAAAAAAATAATATATTGATTGAGTATTTAATTATTTCTACAGTATCGGACAAAACATTTGCAACTAACATTCATAATACAAGATTTGGTTCGTAAAATTAGAATATTTCTAGTATTTAAACTTAGTTTTGTGAGTTCAAGTTTCTTATTATGTCAGTAATAACTAAATACATTTTTTAGGCTCAGTTATAGCTAAGTGCTATTTTTGCGGTATAGTATGTGAATCGACCTATTATTTTCATCCGACAAAACAATTGCAACTCTTACAGTTTCTGTTGTCATTGTTTAAAAAACCGTTATTTTTCATTTTGTTTTGTTCCAATTGTTCACTTTCCTTTATTTGCAAAAATATTTTACCTTATGGTATTTTCTTTTCTACAAAGAAAATGTCACCCTCTTACAAGGTACATTAAAAAAGTTTTTGACCAACCCTGATGTAATGTCATTTTTTATTTGAGAAGAACATAACACAAATATTAAAAAAGGGTATGCCCTGTGTTTACCACTTATTAAGAAAATGAATAAGGAAATGCCAATTTGTTCAAAGGTGTTGCCAGATCGCTAATTTTTCGAATTCATTTTTTGCACGCTTTTATTTTTTTAACACTGTTCTAACATTGAATGCAATTTTTTATATTGCTGACCATGTAGCTTTAATAATGTAATATTTCCTTAAGATTACTCCACAACACAATGAAAAAATTAACTTCAAATTGGATAACAATACCAGACGACTTTTTTTAAATTTCATCTGGTAGCCCTATAAATAAACAAAAGTCATCTGCTTTACAGGGCATTAGCAGCACTCTCAATTTATACAGGGCATAAAATGCAATGCCCTCCACCATTGGCAAGTGCGAATTATTTAGAATAAAACATACCACCCTTTTAGAGGGCGAAACATTTTTAAGAAACAAACGCAAAATTGCATTGCAAATTTCGTCAAAAATTAGAAAACAAAATCAGCAACTCTTTTTAATTTTTGTTTTCAAAACGTCAGCCAATTCTCGTTATCAGAAATCATCCGGAACGCGTTCCTGTCCAAGAAGGAAGTACCGAGCGTTCCGGCTCGACAACACCACTGCATAACCTCCATGTATTATTGTATGTGCGGGTGAAAGGGTTGTAATCATCAATTAAGTGAGTAAATTAAATTCTTTCCCTCAGTATCTACATGCATACATAATTGGTCAATACAACCCTTCAGTCAAGATTACGACCTAGCTTCTCACACCACTTATGTTGTGTGCATTAATTTTATACATGAGTGGCGGGACCTACAGTTTAAAGTCGACTCCGAACGATAGATTTGTGAGAGGAAATCGCCGCAGAAATATTTTTTATATTTCGTTTTGTTCGAGATGCCTGACCTGGTCTTTGAAACGTGGCCTTACGTCTAATAAGCCATCAGACTACCTACTAGACTACGGCGACCTGCCTCTGTATCTGCTCTGCCAAAATAACTAAGTCGTGAAGATCATAGTAATTCCAATGGATTATTTTCCATTTCAATTATTTTCTTCGGATTACGAAGGATAACATAACAGAGTATTTGTTGGAAATCGAAAACACACCCTCACTTTGACACACTGGTACCAATTAGACTGCTGGGTAGCCTGGAAGCTTCGAGAGAACAGTTTGCTGGCTTAAGTCTGGATTATACTATACATCATACGGCAATCAGTAATAAAAGGCTCGTTATGGAAAATTGTTATCAAATGCCATAAAAATTTTGCGTTAATCACTCATTTTGAAAAAACAAAAAATCAAAACAAAATTGTAGGCATGATTTTATTTTATTTTTTTTTTTTTTGTAAATTATAATTTATGATTTACTTCTATAATTTATTAAATATTAAATCAATAAATATTAATTTTTTTATACAAAAGTCTATCCAAATATGTACTTATTTATGTATTTATTATAGCAAAAAAAAATCAGAGTTTGGAATTTTATTTACGCTCCAGTACGAGTATACATATGTATTTGAACAAAAAAATTTTTGTTAAAATAAATACTTTGTGTTGTTGCAATGGCTGACCTTAAAAACCAAATAGATTTATTATAAGCTATTAAGAAAAACAACAACAACAACAAAACACCAACTTTATTTAATATAGAAAACTTAAAAGAAAAAAAAAAAACGTTTAAATTTAACAACAAATAAAAATACGACACATGATATTTAACAAGAAAATTTTAAATGTAAATGATTTATTGTTTATAAAAAGCCAACGATCAAGACTAGCAATTTATAAAACAGTCAATGATTTTGTATAAAAATTGGCCACAATTGCCAAGTAATTTTCAAGTTAAGGTGCTTAAATATTGTAGATATAAGCATTTTAGTAAGTAAGGAAAACGAGTAAACATTCTTCAGTAAATTATTGATTTTAAATCACATTCCATAGAACTTTATTAACGGATAACGAGTAAAAACTTTTCTATACTCCTCAACTTTGAACCATGTTATCGTAGTTTACAGTTCTTATGAAACTACTTATGGGTAGTACGGCAGCAAAAACTCAGAGAGTAAATAAAATTACCATGAAAAGTTTCTCAAATCTGTTGTTCAGATGTTAAACTATAGGTTTCGGCACTCATGGATAAAATTAACACAATCATGCTACATGGGTGGTGTGAAAAGCTTGGTTGTAATCCTGACTTAAGGGTTGTAATTAGGGTTGTCAGCCTGGCTGGACTTGGCTGGATTGTCCAGCTTTTTTGACGCTTGTCCAGTTTCAAGCTAAAATTTAATTTGTCCAGCTAAATAGAAATTTTTTTAGTACACTGCAATAACTTGGGCAATAATTTTCATGTTATCTTTGTCAAATCATGTTAGCCAACACTGATTGTACATTTGTTATACGACTAAGTTATGATTTCTCTCTTCTATCATCACTGACAACATGTCTCAACACTTGAACAGCTGATGTCATAATGAATATTATTGCGAGCGATAGTCAATTTCTTAAATTTTAAAGAATGCAATGAATTTATTTAATTGTAATATTTTTAAATAATAATACATACAGTGAGCCGCAAAACTAGGACACACTAGATTTTTTATTATATTTTATAAATTTTCTGTTGTTTTAACAATGATGTTATGACAATACTGTTGCATATTGCTGGCTTCAATGTTGCTCTTAATTTCTACGAGTCCAAATACAACATTTTTGGTTCCGATGGACGATTAAGAGTATGGCGCAGAGAAGGAGAAGCTTTAAATCCGAAAAATACGGTGAAGCATGGATGAGGAAGTGTCATGGTATGGGGCTGTATGTCATCGTCTGGGGTTGGCAATATTGTTTTTATTGAAAATACAATGGATCAATATGTTTATTTAGATATTTTAAAAAATAATCTAAATGAAAGTGCTTCAAAATTGGGTCTAGCTGACGACTACTACTTCCAACAGGTTAACGACCCGAAGCACACAGTCCGTTAAGTGCAAATGTGGATTCTTTATAACACCCCACATACCCTCAAAACCCCTCCACAAAGTCCAGACCTCAATCCCATAGAGCACTTATGGGAAATTTTAGAGAGAAATGTGCGAAAACACGAAATCCGGAACAAAGCACAACTAAAACAGGCTCTTTTGGAGGAGTGGAACAAAATAAGTGCCGAAACAACAAAATCGTTAGTAAGCTCCATTAATAATCGGTTGAAAGCTGTACTAAAAAATAAAGGATACCCTACTAAATATTAAAACGTAAAATTTTTGTCAGTTTTTAGAATAATATTTATGAATTTTATAGCTGTGTCCTTACTTTTGCGGTGTAAATATTTGAATTATTATTTTATGTATATATTCTCAATACCGAAACAAAGTTCCTTATTTTTTTGTTAGATTGAATTACTATATTTTATTTTTACTGCCTTGAATGTTTTATTTTGTTTTTGTTAATGTAAATAATTTTAAAAAAAAAAAAAACTTAAAAACTTATTGGTGTGTCCTTAGTTTTGCGGTTCACTGTATATATATATATATTTTGATAACAATGGATATTTTAATAAAAATTATTTACACAAAACCAAAATTAACATTTTCTCAATATTTTTTTATGTCCAGATTTTTTTGTTTTGTCCAGCTTTTTAAAACCCAATGTCTAGCTTTTTGCGAATCGGAATCTGGCAACCCTAGTTGTAATGCTCAATTTAGTCCAAAATGTGCTTTATTGTTTATACTTGTAAGTTCCATATATCGAATATGGCTAGTCTTGTTCAAAAACTTTCAAATGATACAAAGATCGGCTAAAGACTTCATGCCAACTGTCGAGAATTTTGAAAATACGGTTCACTTTTGGCAGAATGAAATCGTTAAAACGAAAGAAATTATTGTCTATTACAGTAATATTACATACTACGTGATTGAATTTTGAGCCTCATGTGTTGATTTTTCCTTTATCTTTCTGCAATCCTTGCGTGACTCTCATCATAACAATTCATCACGAAAGTAATAAAACAATCACATCTTACCTTTCCACTGCCATCAAACTTTACTCATTGCCTTAATGAAGCCATCTATTGGGATCTATGGCAATGGTGTTGTGCTAATTTTTTTTTTACCGGAATGCGTATATATAATTATATAGACAGAGCCGATCATGGGTAGGCGGCCGCTCTGTGCGGTTCTTTTTAATTTTTTTTTTTCAAAACGTCAACCAATTCTCGTTATCAGAAATCATCTTTAGTTCCGGAACGCGTTCCTGTCCAAAAAGGAAGTACCGGAACGACGTTCCGGAGCGTTCCGGCTCGACAACACCACTGATCTATGGGATTGTTCCTTATAAATTCCTTATAAATATCACAGTCTTTCATTTAGTGCTTCCTATTGTTACTTTTTTGCCTTTCAAAAACGTTTAAAATATGTGCTTGTAGATAGGAAATAAAATAAAAATAAATTTGTGTTTAGTTTTAATTACAATTCTTTATTATTATTCGCACAATTCTGTGTGCCACTGTTTACAACTTGATGTAAACAACAACAATTGCTCTTCTTTGTTATTCCTCTGTTTACAACCTTGTATAAACAATAACAATCACGAAGAATTTATACGACAGATCTTTGTAACAGAGATCTTCAAACCACGATTACTCTCTTCAAACGCACAGCGTCTTCCCCCAAGACTGACTGAACTTCACTAACTTTAAATGTAATTAAAACAAAGAGTATATGAAATATCACCGAAATTTTGTATTCCTTTGAAAGACATATTGGGTGGGGTCATTATATGTGGAATATAACATCACTCTCTGTATAATTTTCCATTACTGTGGCGCATTATTTAGACTGAATTTTGCCGATGGCATGGGTTATTTTGGCTTCGAGAACCGTTGTGGTTTGTGGGTTATTCACATACACTTGCGACTTAAAAAAACCACACAAGAAAAAGTCTAACTAAAGTCCATTTAGCGAATATACGTCGTTGTCTATGGTTGACCATGTTGATTTGACAAATAATGACAACTATTGTGACAAATGTAGTAAGATAGATGACTGTTAACAGCTGTCAAATTTCGGCAGACCCTATTGGAAAAATTATAAAAAATGTAGACACACGCATATGAAGCAAGGGTTACCAAAAAATGTTTGGTTATGTATTACTGAGTAAGAGAGAGAGAAAATAAGTGAGAGAATTTATTTATTTACAGCCATAGAAAAGTGTTAGTAATATACGCTATTTTGATTTTCATTTCATCAACATATGTACATAAAACTATCTATGTTGGGCTTAATAATTTTAGATAAATAAAAAATCCATTTTTTACATATTAACAGACAAAATGTCTTTTAAGAACATATTCCCTACATTCTTTAAATGTTTTATAACATACATATAAGGCATTGAATATTAGCATCTTTTAACATAAAATATTTTTTGAGTGTCATTCCGAAATAAAATGCTAATGCATCCGCCGCACATGTGTTCTTGTCGCAGTCTGATCGACAACTAAATCATAAAGCACAAGAATGCGTGTGAGTTCTCTCCGCACAATTGTGCAATGAAATGGTAAACACTGATATGAAGATAGTTTCAGATTTCGGTATGATTTCAATTTCCATTATTCTTGACTTGAATAACGTATTCATCAATGGAACAAGATTCGTGATTACTCACTTTTTGTTTACGGAGAGGGACAAATTTGGTCAAAAATTACGTTGTACTTTACGTTGGTCTCCAGATCATGCAGTTTGAGAGCATTGGAGTATTTTCTGCGGTGATAAGAGAAGTCTCCAGTGTAAAGGCACAAACCAGACATAATTCCACTTCTGACATACCGGTCGAAATGTTGGAAAAGAGATTGGCAAATATTTAAGCTCATGTCATAGACTATCTACGGCGTATCAGTAGGCAACATTTACATGAAATTACCTTTAGAAAGTAAATGCCATTCTTTCTTCCATATGTTTTGTAGGTTTTTTCAATTTTCTATACCCAAAAGGGTTAAAAATTAACCGTTATAATAGGCAAATTTTTATTACAGGCTAGGCTTGAAGCCTATTTTCTTTTTTTATTACGATTTTGAGGGATGGATCAAGATGTTATGTGTCTAGGAGTCTATGGCCTTCTATAGACAGTGATAGAACAGTTTTGCTGCTGGGCTTAGATAAGGCCTGCCCGTGGTTTGCAGGGCACTGCGAGATTAGATTGCTGACAAGGATCTGGTACAGATCGAGTCACTCGAATCATTTATAAGTATTATAAGAATTTTTCTAAAGTTATGAATCTATGAATATGAATATTAATAGGCTTATGAATCAAACATATTTCGAAGGGTACGAGTTTGATGTCAATATTGTACGCATACTCATTGCAACCAATCAACGTTGTAGTGAGTATGAATGAATTCGGATATCGAAAATTATTTGTATTTTTATTTATTTATATAAAATTATTAAATAATTTAATTTAATTTTTAAATGTCTTTTTGAAAATATAATTTCCAATTTATGATTGGCTTTTTTTAATAAATTTATTGAAAATACTTACTTACGCATCTGATAAATATGCAATGCAATGTAGTGTAGTGTTGTGTTGTGTTATTAATAAAAAACAGATTTCATTTTAATTAATTTATTTATTCCATAATTTTATTTAATGTAAAATAGAATTTATTAATATTATCTGCTCTGCTACATATTTGAACTTGATTTCGATTCGATTTTTTTCTCTTTCAATCTCTTTTTTTTTCGTTTTTATTTTTGTTGTTAATTATGGCACAAATAACGAGCACATTATTGAGTGGTTTTCATTAACACATGTTATATTTTTTTCAATTGTTGTTGTTATTATTGTTTTGTAATGAAAAAAAAAAAAAATCAGAAAATTTTATCTTAAAAATTTATCTAAAATATTGTATTTTTTTTTTATAAATTGAATCGAAATTAAATGTCAAATAATTGGAGAAATCTGGAGATTACAAATGTCCAATCTAATCTAATGATACAATTAAATTGAGAAAATATTTATTCGATGATGTCCCAAGGAAAAAAAATAAATATTTTGCGCTAAGACACGAATTAAAGTGACTTAGAATAAAGGCAGAAGTCGCCGTGGTCTAGTAGGTAGTGTGTTGGCTTATTAGACGAAAGACCCGAGTTCGAATCCCAGGTCAGACATCAAAACGAAAATATGAAAATATTTCTTCGGCAACTTCCTCTCAGCAGATTTCTGGCAAAAACTCTGAGAGTAAACAAAACTGCCATAAAAAGCTTTTCAAAAAATCTGTCGTTCGGAGTCGACTTTAAACTGTAGGTCCCGCTACTCATGTTTAAAATTAACGCACACAACACGAGTGGTGTGAGAAGCTAGGACGTTGTACAATGGGTCAATTTGACCTCCGGGTACTGTACTTATCACAGTTGACAAGTACACGTCCTCTAACCTAACCTAACCTAACCTAACCTAGAATAAAGGCAATAATTAGATGTCCATGTGGGGATAGGAACATTGCCTATTGCTACGGTGACCATTATTTCCATGAGAAAAAAGCGGACAAAAAACAAAAAAATTAATTTATTTTAATTAATATTTTATATAGAGATTTTTAAAATACAGACATAAATAGGTACAATTAATATACACAAATTTAAATTTATACATACACATACATATGGATATACTTATGTGTATAAATTTACTTCTGGTATTTCTGTACAGAATGTATTTTTTTTTAAATATTGGGCCTGTTAGATAAAAATGTTTTAAATTCCGAACAATCCATTTCAAAATTGCATTTTATGGTCAAAAGAGGTTCTAGTCCCATTTGGGATTTTTCGGAAGACCAAATATTGTTAGGTATAGAAAAAACTTTTTCTGTTAGTGCATTAGACGCTGGCAAAGAAAATGAAAAATCTTCTAATTTCATGATGTTTTCATAAAGAATATTTTTCGTTTCGAAAAATTTGAAAATTTCAACCCACTTTTTATCGATATTTTAATGCTGATTGTTTCCATATTTCTATTTGTTTTGCATAATTTTTTACATAAATGAATTCATCAAAAATTTCATTATTATTTATATTTAAATCATTTCTGATTTCTGTTACCTTTATTAACGACTTTTCAACTAAACACCAAGATGGAATTACATCTAACAATATCCAAGCAAATCCCTCAATTTCTTTAAAAGATTCATCCCATTGGTTCAGGTAACTAATATAGGTTCTGCAAATGTTTTTAACCTTTTCCTTAAACATTTTTATATCAAGTCCGTTTGAATGAAGAACTGAAATAGAATTTTGTACGTTAAGTGGTAAAAATACTTCATTGTGACTATTAACTTTGATTTAAATTCTCTTAGCGGCTATAATAGCCGCTTCAGGCATTGAAATATCTTAACTTTCTAAACGCAGTATATACATATTTATGGAAGACACTACCTTGACTGTGTATAAGTAATAACCAAGATATGGCAAAAGGATCATTAAAAGAATTAAACAATATTATTGGGCATTTTTCTTGTTTAAGAAATTACTCTTTCAAGGATAAAAACAATTCCATTATTCGCCCTAAGGCTGGCATTAAAGTGTAATCAACGTGTTTTACTATGTTCCAATAATTTATTACACTTTACATCAACGTTATCACAAATTTCTTTAAATTTTTTCACTCTAACTGTATAAATGTAAAAATACGAATATAGTTTAACAACTGCAAAGCGTTTTTATCGAATTTGTGAAAAAAGTGGACAAAAGCGGACATTTGGGATAATAAATACTTTTTAGAAGTTACGTGTGGTGAAAAAGTGAACAAATAGCGGACACAAAAAAATAGCGGACTGTCCGCGATAATAGTGGACGGATGGTCACCGTACCTATGGTCAACACAATTGAAAACTTCCAAACGTTCACTTTTTTATTTTCAATCGGATAGGATTAACAAGCCTCTCTCTTTTAATATCAAGCAGTTTTTAGTTTAAAAACTCATTTTATTTTTCATTTCTTCTCACCCCGTATTTTTTGTTTTCAAATCAGTGTTCTCTCAAGCAAGAGATTTGACACCAACGATGAAATCTATAAATCTATGATGACCTCAACAAGTGTTATTTTAAGAAAAGTATCAAAAATTGTAGGAACCTAGGATAAAGAATACAGATATCCTCCGTTAAAATCAATATAGTACGCTATCTCATTGCTGGTAATGCTTCATCAACCAGATAAAGCACAAGTTAGAGCATACCAATGATATTTGCCTCCTATCACACAGCTGTTATAAGGTGTCACTCTTTTCAGAATGAAGCTTCAAACGCATCACGACATGTTAATACTTTAAATAGATATTCATTAAATGTTGTTTTCGAAGGATATTCTATACATTTTTTTAAACATACTTGGTCAGATTTTTGAGAAACTTATTTACTTAGAGTTTTTGCCAGACATCTGCGGAGAATAAGTCGGCGAAGAAATATTATTTCATATTTCGTTTTGTTTGAGATGTCTGACCTGGGGTTTGAACCGTGGGCTCACGTCTAGTAAACCAACACATTACCTACCAGACTACGGCGACTTCGATTTGTTCAAACAGTAAATTGGAACGTTCAAAAAATTGCATCAAACTAGACCGAATGGAAACGAGTTTGTTGAAGCCATTGTTGATCGAGACAATTTTTAAACAACGATATTAGTCGTTGTGTCTTAATAGTTAGTAATAAAGTTTTTGATGAATGATCCAAACCATAAAGTGGACGCATTAAAACCATCTCAACTAAGTTCCCCTAACCTCAGGCGAGACTATTGAAGACTATTGTTGACGTTATAGGTTGAAATATTTATAACCTTTGATAATAGGGTAACTTCTGTTTGTCAATTTTGACTTGATCACCTTCGTTTTCACTTGACGTTTTATCAACACTTAACATATGCTTCAGAAATACGAAAATTGCGCCTTTGGTCCACTCTTTTTATTCCCTTAGCTTGTGTGGTAACTGCGAATTGCTTATTGTATGCCGCCTTTTCCAGAAGTATCAAGTGTTTAGCACGTAGACGATGTAAAGAGCTGGTCGCCTTTCAAAGTGGAACAGAATCAATTGACAAATTCAGCCAGAGGTTTTTTGTCCTCACTGAAGGAGAACTATAAAATATTTGTCATTCGTGACTTGCGAACCTGGAATTGTAGCTGGCTTGCTGCTATATAGACGGTAGTCTCATAATGTTGGCAATCAGTGAATTGCTTCAAGGCTTAAGTGTACTCCTCAAAGTCGTCTCTTACACTGAAATTCGTTGTACTTAAAGTAGTATACTTTTCACTAAAGTGAAAAACCAAAGAGCAAAAGATCACCCCATTGGTTACATTGCTATGTTGTAGTTAGTAAGAACTCAGTATACATATGCCATCCAATGGTTATCCTGATATCTTTGAAAAGTCCGAGAAAAACTTCTTTTCTTTTCCGCTTCTCTCATGAAGGAACTGTCCATCATTGTTTATAGCCTCTACTAATAGATGGTAATGAAAAAAGTCAATAAATATACGGGATTTGCATTTTAAATACAACTCTTAAACTGATTTTGATTACAACTCCTTAGACAGGACTACAACCAAGCTTTCCACATCGATCATGTTGTGTGTGATAATCTTATCCATGAGTGGCGGGACTTACATTGCCTTTCATGACAATTTTATTTACCCTTAAAGTTTTTTCCCAAAGACTCTTTAGAAGCAGTTAGGAGATGTTAGGAGCTAAGGATTGATTTCACAAGCTCTCGCATAGTAATTCAGCGCTCTACCTACTAGACTACCACAACTTCAATTACATACATACATACATAATTGGTCATTACAACCCTTCAGTCAGGATTATTGACCTAGTTTCTTCAACTTCAATTACATCATAAAACTTGCTTCTAATTAGTATCAATTGAGCACCTAGCTTGTGACACTATTGTGTTGATTCTGAAATTAAATTTTCGCGCTAAGCATTGCCTTCTTTATGATCATGTTAAGACTGCGAAGCAAAAAAATTAGTTTATTTGCTTTCAAACTAGAGATCATTCCCACATTTTTTTTATCTAGAAATACTTTTTAGACTTTACTATTGGAAATCTATTTGATGTTAAAACATCTTCAAACAAATTGCAAATTTCACTTTCAAAACTCAAGGTATGTTTTTCTAAAGCGTTGGTATTAGTGGAAAAGCAAAATACTTTTGCATTAAATTTCTAAAGAATTTATGCAAAAAAAAAAAAACAGAACAGAAGAGAAAAGAATATTTTATGATCTTTAAAAAAACAATAATAAAAAGAAAAATAAATAAATAAACGCAAATATTTCATATTCATTGATGTGTCTTGACTTGATCTTTTGTGAATTTATTTCTATTGTTTAATAATTTCTAATTACCATAGGCACAGTGGTGCGGGATAGGCGAAAAAATTGAGAAAATGTTGTTACGCAGATCGAAACGATCTAATATCGTTTCACATAAAAACAAAAGCTACAACAACAAGAGACAATGCGTACACAATACACACGACACAAATATACACTAACACATACATCGAACTTCTTATAAGTAAACCAGCTACACCAAGTATGAGAGAAAAAGGAACAGACAAGTATGCAAACGCAACAACAAGCAATGCAGTCGCCATAGAGTTTTCGAGAATGCGAAACCGCGAACGTTCTTTTTCAAGAACGTTCGATGTACTGTTTGTGTTGGACTATAAAAGGGCAACACAAAGCAGACGAGCGAGTCAGTTGTAATTGAGTCAGTCTTGAGTGAAGTTGCGTGCGAACAAAATAGTCGTGTTTGAAGATATCGGTTGCGAGCAATAGTTGTGTGTGAATAATAGCAAGCAATTAATGTTGTATCGGTTAAGTGTGAACAGTGGCATAAAAGTGTGAATAATAAAGAGAGTGTTTAATTAAAATAAAACACATATTTGTTTTTACTTGGTTTGCAATTAACGAACTCATATTTAAACGTTTTTAAAAAGGTAAAAACGTAACAATATAAAGGGTCCGCCAAATAACTTTTTTTTTTTTTTTGAAAATGCTTTAGAAAAAAACTACTGAATATTTTCTCAAATTTCTTTTTTTATTTGAAAGTACAATCCTTCCGGTTAATAATGGAAAATAATTTCATTCAAATGGCATTCAAATGGCCATGCAGTAGCCTACACGATCGGTCAAATTTTTAAGTACATTATCTATTATGTGCAGCTGTATTTCACCAATGGCTTCACGAATATTGTCCTTTAAAGCTTCAATTGTCTCTGGCCTGTCGGCGTAACACTTATCTTTGGCGGCACCCCACAAATAATAATAGTCCAACGGTGTCAAATCGCAGCTCCGAGGTGGCCAAACGACATCAGCTCTGCGGCTGATAATGCGATCTTCAAAAACAGGGCGCTAAACATCGAGTGTAGCTTCGCCTGTGTCGCACGTAGCGCTGTCCTGTTGAAACCAAATGTTGCCAATATCCTCGTCTTCAATTTTTGTGAAAAAAAATTTAGTCAACATGGCCCGATAACGATCGCCATTGACTGTAACGGCCACTCCTTGCTCATTTTCGAAGAAAAATGGCCCAACAATGCCTCTGGACCAAAATACGCACCAAACAGTGACTCGTTTTGGGTGCATCGGCTTTTCAATGTATGCGTGCGGGTTTTCTGTGCCCCAAATGCGACAATTTTGCTTGTTTACATACCCGCCAAGATCAAAATGAGCTTCATCTGAAAAGATGATTTTTTTTTGGCAAATCAGCATCTTCTGTAAGTCGATCGCAGGTTCACTTAGCGAAGCGAAAATGTATTGGATGGTCAATATTTGTTGAGCGGAAGGATAAAACTAATTATCTGTCAAATCAGACATGAGCTAAGTGTTACCATTCACGAAATAAGCATTAGTTGAAAAAAAAAAAAACGTTAGATGGCGGACCCGATATCAAGTTTAGGTTTTTATTTCTTGGTTTTCAGAGTACATATTTTAAAAAAATCTTTTTCCGCTTGATTAAGTTATTTTTAAAACATTTCGTGCCACTGTGCAACATGTTTTCTTTTCATAAATTTTTTTGTTTTATTTATTCGGTTTTGCTATACAAAACACTACTGATGATCAAATATACAAAAAAGAAGAAGAAGATTAATAAAAATTGTTTTTTTCCTTTATTGTTGTTGCTCTTCTGTTGCTTTTGTTGTTTCATATTAAAAAAAATATTTAAAAAAAATTTTTTTTTTAATTTTTTTTGCTTTAGTTTCGTTATAGTTTTCTTGGCTGGTTCGTTTCGCTTGATTTGCATAACAAATAAAAACGTTGACATATTGTGAGCTATTTTTAAGATTAGTTGAAATCATTTAGCGTTGATAGAAAACATTTTTCAAAACTTAATGGGCTCGATTTTTTATTGTTGACCGCCTTCCCCCTGTCACCACGGGCACTGACTGTGCTACTCAAATAGTCATTTCGTTTGTATGTCTTCTTTATACATTCGTAGGAGTCTTGTTTTTAATTTAATGTTTGCTATTTTAGATTTATTATTGTGTTTCTATTTTATTTCTTTTTATTATTAATTTTAATTAATCGTTTCGTTTCATTGTTATATTTACTATTTCCAGGGCCTTACCCACAGCACGGCCTCGTTCCACAGAATCGGCTAATTCCAGTGAGCGTTGTCCTTCACATGAATCTAATGCTTCGGAGAATGGCAAAGAGCAACGTGAAAATTCCATAAATCAACCGCCAGTTGGCATATTGCCATTAACGAACTCACCAAATGCAACAGCATTTCCAAGCATTCCAAATTTGCCCGGCCAGCCACCATCTATGGAAGCCTATTTACATATGGTAGCCGCAGCCGCTCAACAGTATGGCTTTCCTTTGGGTGCGGCAGCAGCTGGTCCACGTCTCCCTCTACCTATGCCCACAGAGCCAGCGGCTGCATTTAAGCTGCCGCCACAAGCCTCACCCACAGCATCCAGTAATCATTCGGAGGCGTTGGATTATCGCACCAATATGTTTGGCCGTTCCGGTTCCGTAGAACCCCCCGCTTCGGATGAGGACGACGAGGAAGAAGAAGCCAATGATGCCAATAATCCATTGGATTTATCGGTGGGCACCCGTAAACGTTCAGCAGACGATGAATCTGAACCCGACTCTACCATAGGCCAAATACAAGTTAAGAAAATCTTTAAATCCGATAGTCCTCCTTTGGTGGCCCAACCACCAACGCAATCACAAGTTCCTCCAAATCCCCTTATGCCGGGTGTAAATCCTTATTTGGCAGCCGTAGCAGCAGCCAATATCTTCAGATCTGGTCAGTTTCCCGATTGGAATGGCAAAAGTGATTTAGTCGTAGATCCCTTAGAGAAAATGTCTGATATTGTTAAGGGTCCACGCAAAGAGAAATCATCTAGAGCCTCTATGAACTCGAGCCAAACCTCGGCGCAACCTGTTAATCCTCAACCGCCTGCACCAGCAGCAGCGGTAGCCAACAATCCTTTGCCGCCAGCTACCGAAGGCATAACCAAAACTCGCCACAATATATGGCAGTCCCACTGGCAGAATAAAGGTGTTGCCAGCTCAGTATTCCGTTGTGTGTGGTGCAAGCAAAGTTTCCCCACTCTAGAGGCTTTAACCACTCACATGAAAGACAGCAAACACTGCGGTGTGAATGTACCACCTTTTGGCAATTTACCCACGGCCAATGATAGGCCACCAGTACCACAAAATCCATCACCACAGGGTCCTCCACATCACCGGCAAGCATCGAATAAATCGAGCAATTCTGGTCCTTCTCAGGCAGCCAAAAATGCATTCCAATATCGTGGTGATCAACCCACACCATTGCCCCGCAAATTGGTAAGAGGTCAAAATGTTTGGCTGGGCAAGGGTGTAGAACAGGCCATGCAAATACTTAAATGCATGCGTTGTGGTGAAAGCTTCCGCTCGCTCAATGAAATGACCAAACATATGCAGGAGACCCAGCATTACACCAACATATTGTCACAAGAGCAAACCATTTCAATGAAATCGTCTTCAGCCACCTCTACCAGTGAAAATAAAGAGGGCCAAAACAGTTTAAGTTCTGAGGAAAGCCGCACTTTAAGTGCTGTTTTAACCTGTAAAGTATGCGATAAGGCTTTCAGTTCCTTGGGAGATCTTAGCAATCATATGGCCAAAAACAATCATTATGCAGAGCCCTTAATGCAATCCATGGGTACGGCCGGTAATCGCAAACGTCCAGCACCCAAAAAACGTGAAAAATCATTGCCTGTTAGGAAACTACTCGAAATGAAAGGAGCACAAGATCAAGCCGAAAGCGAAATGGATTTGAAAATGCAAACTCGCCCGGGCATGGGCCCCGGTTCGGATAAAACTGAGGCGGCCTTGTTTGCCGAACGTATGCGCCAATACATTACGGGCATTAAAAACGATGAGGCGGCCAAGAATAATACTTTAAATGCCATGGCTCAACTGAACAAAACCAAATCACCGGATATAATGGAATCTCCTAAAAATGGTGCTACCAAAACCACTCAGGGTTCGTCTTCAGTCCTAAGTGCCATAGAACAAATGTTTACCACTAGTTTTGATACGCCCACTAGACATACTGCTTTGCCAGCCACCAGTCCTTCCAATTCGTCCACTAAAAATACCTCGCCAGTGGCTTCCAGTATACTCAAACGTCTAGGCATTGATGAGAATGTCGACTACAACAAGCCCCTAATCGATACCAGTGATCCTTACTATCAGCATTATCGTTATACCAGCAGTGAACGTAGTGCTAGTGAATGTAGTGCTGAAACTCATAATGATTCCCGCAAAATGGAAAATCCAACACCCGATAAACAAATGCCAGAGGACAACCCCTCTAATAATATGGAATGTGATGTTGAAATTAAAAGGGAACCGGAAATGGAAAAGATGCAATCGCCGCCTGTAATGCCTATACAGGAACAACAACAACAACAAATGCCGGCCATTAAAATGGAAATCAAAGCCGAAATTGAAGATGAGCAAGAGGAACACGAACGTAATTTATCGCGTACACCACAAGAGCGTGGCTCGGAACGTGAACTAAACAGCAATGGCAATGATTATAGCAACAACAACAATAACAACACCAAAGAATGTACTGCGCAGTCACCCAAAACCGTAAGTCCACAACCACGCATCATGCCGCCACGCAGTCCCACCGACAGTCATCGTTCCATGACCCCTAAATCGCCAGCTTCCAGTATTAAGTCGTATGATGGTGGCGAAAAGAAATATCCCAGTGATTCGCTAAACGCCCTCTCCTCAATGTTTGATTCTTTGGGCAGCACTACCAACTCTTCTACCCTGAGCAATCGACCCCAGCCCCAGAATACCGCCATGCTCACACAAAAAATCGATTCACCCGAAAATCTTAGCACATCCAATTCGCTAGCCGCTTTACGTCAATTCTGCATTAAGAAAGAGAAAACCGCTTAAAAACGCTCTCGTCTTTTATTCGTTTTTTATTTCATTTCTATTATGGAAACAGTGAGAAAACAAACATATTTTTTGTTTTTGCCAAATAATTTCGTTCGTTGGGTCAACGTAACCGCCGCGTAACGCCTTTCGCTTGCGCGCAACCATAAACAGCGAAATTATGATTTCTGTTCTGTATTACCAAACAACAAAAACAACAACAACGCTCTTACTAGCTGACCAGCGCCCAAAGACCAGAGTGTCTAACAATTTATGATTTTTTTTTTTTTCATTTTCAAAACAAATTTTTTAAAACTCAATCCCAATGAAATTTTCTCGCACGAGAACTACAAAAAACGCCAAAAAAAAGAAAGGAAGAACAAGAAAATAAAAACGCTGGCTTTACAAACAAAGAGTGTTGATTTAGCGTGATAAATCCAGAAAGTTAAAGATAAAGCGCAGCCCAACCTTCTGAGCAAGTGCAGATGCTCTTAACAAGGAAGGCTTGCTTATGATCCTGTTTTACGAAGAGAGGAAAACCGGATTTTAAACACGAAGAAAAGCTCGTAAAAGTGCCAAATGCAGCAAACGAGAGTCTATTGCAAAGCGAGGGATTTTAAAAGCCCTAGCAGAGAGAGAGAGAGAGTTGGAGAACGGAAATAACGTATGCACGTAAAGGAAAGAAAGACTGCAAAGAGACTGGATATTAAAAACCGTCTTAATGGTTTAACGAATTGCTTCTGATAACCCCCGATTAAACAAAATTTCGATAATACGACACAAACACAACAAACGATTTGATGTTAAAAAAACCCTACCAAGACCAAACAAGACGTAAACCTAACTGCTAGTTTTAGCCAACTTAGACACAAGGTAACTATGATTTTAATTTTTATAATCATATCTTTTAATATTTTTTTCTCCCTCGGACGTAATCATCTAATAAATTTCTTCCTTTGTTTCTATTTCTCTTCTAGATTCCTTGATAAACTCACCTATTTGTGCCTATTTGTGTGCCAATGAATTCCTTAGAAAATTAAGATTTTTGGAAACCTCATTTCTCATAATCAGAGTCATACGCCACAACAGATGTAACAGATGTAATGCCACTAAACAATTGAATGTATTACCATAAAACTACTCAGTTATACGATTCGATCAAATCACACCAACCCCCATACTTAACTAATACAGCCCTTTTCAGGGCTACCAATTATTTTTCAAAAAGAGATACGATTTCAATAAAGACGTCAAAGTTTAAAAATAATCATTGATATATTTTTAAAAGTTACACAGTGTTGAAAAAAATAATAGGGACAGTTACTTTTATCTCAACAAGTTATAAAATATTATGTACTCAAGTTTTGCCGGTGGCATGCACTATAAAACTACTTGAAATATAAAAGCTTTTATATTCTGTATTAGTTCAAGCGAGCAGGTAATACGGAAGCAGTCGTTTCTATACATTCTAAAACGGCAACCCTACCAATTTAGAAATTGCTATAGTAAACCAATCATCCGCTTAACCGGAAATCTTAATAAAGACGAAGCGGAAGTGAATACAAACAGCAAACAAGAAAATGAATGTAGTAAACTGGAAGCTGACTATTCCCTTAGAAGAGGGACTATGTTGTGATACTCGGTTGAAGAATGGGTCTTGGAAAAGCATTTTTTGATTCTAGGACGGAATACTCAGAGCCAATGGGGGAATTATAGTTGCCGTAGTCTAGTAGGTAGTAGGCTAGCTTATTAAACGTAAGCCCACTGTTCAAACCCCAGGTCAGATATTTCCAACAAAACGAAATATGAAAATATATTTCTTCGTCGATCTCATCTCAGCAGATATCCGGCAAAAACTCTGAGTTTCTAAAAAACTGCCGTTCGGAATCGACTGTAGGTACCGCGACTCATGTATAAAATTCATACACAACATAGGTGATGTGAACGCTAGGTCGTAATCTTGATTGAAGGGTTGTAATACTATGTTCAGACATGCACTTATATTGAGTAAATCGCAATAAACGGCATTATTGATCTCAATATTTCATATAAAATGTCAATTAATTATTGCTCAATAAATTCATAAATTGTTATAATATTGATTAAAACTTGAAATAAAGCACGGTCATATACACGTTCAGTGAGCATATTACAATTTTCCGAACACTTTCTATTGATATTTGACAACTCAAATGTCAACAAGGACATACAAAATAAGAATAAGCAGCTGAACTGCGTGTATTGTTATGTCTAAACACTTAAATTATTGTAATCAATAAACCGAATATTGACTCAATAAAAGTGCATGTCTGAACATAGTATAATATTCAACTATTTATGTATGTATGTAATAGTTGAATTTGAGGGTATCTTCCAAGTGGAAGTTTATATCATTGAAAGATGTGGTCAAGTCAACTTGAATGGAAGGTACAAATGACAAGATACTGCAGTACTATCTGCAGGTAACACCGCCATTTGTGCATTCGGTTATTATGAAGATAGTATGTGACTGTCTGGAGAAGCTGAATTGGTTAGGTGTTCAAAATAAGGTTATCCTTTGCAGGCTAGCTTGCAAAGAGGGAAGCTTTCACTAAGTTGATGGTGCCAAAGCCCTTTAGTGAAGTGAAAGCGAATGGTTAACGAAAGGGAAGACCAAGAAAGGAAAAAACTCTTCTTAAACCAAGATGATTTAAAGTAATCAAAACTTTTGCTAGATAATTACAATAAGAGATGTGAGTCAAGCCTTAGACTTTCCAGGAATTACGTGAATTTGGTAACCAAACTTTTGACAGTGCACTGTAGATTCGGAGTACACTTATTCAGAATAGGGGTTGTCTTGAACCCTACATGTAGATTCTGTGGCGATGAGAATGAATTATCAGAAGACATTCTTGGCACTACTGGGGTAGAAACACCTGTGTGTATATGACTTGCTAGGTAGGAAATTATCATTCTTATCGTTGAGCAGCATCTTGAAGTTTGTCGGGTCAATCGGTTTGAAGGAGACATTATAAAGCTGGATCATATTTTCGCGATACTAAGGCATCTCTTCATTGCAATAATAAAGCAGAATAAAGACTTCAATAATACCTCCATACATAGCAGCATAAAAAGTAATCCAGAAACTTAAAATCTTACCAACGAGAGGACCAGTGTACAGGAATATTTCTGGAACGAAAGTTGTCACAAAATTGTTTTTGCAATAATTAAATTATTAGAGTGCTCCGTTTTGTTGGAATTTAAATGTCGTTAATACTTAGCCGATTAAGTTCTGGAAACACAAATTCAGTCAGTATAGTTTTGGTTTAATTCTGGTAAGGGCTGTATTTTATAGGCACGTAATTCAAGAACCGTACGTAAAATATTTCACATAGGCGAAGAACAAAACGTCAACAAAGCGACATTGAATCGACATTTCAGTATCATTTTCAAAACTGATGCTATAAACGCAATAAACGCTACGCAGTAAACACAGCAATCTTTCAAAAATAGAATACAAGGGTGTATGTGGAAGTGATTATTTTAAAGGCAGCGCTACAACATGCAACAACGAGTCTGCTGCTTTGTTTTAAGAATAATTTCTAGTTTTATTTGTAGCAATGAGAGAACTAGTGCTCACAGTGAGAGGAATTGTGCTGCCAATGCGAGGATTAATGCTGTCTCATGAAATATTATAATGCGAAAGAATGTTTGAGTGACACCATTGATAAACAATTAATGAAGTGTTTATATTTCATTTGTTTTGCTTATATTTTGCTGCTGTTGCCTTTATTATAATTAATGCGCATGCAGCTTACCTTTAGGCAGCAATTGCAAAATTATTTCGCTTACTGCGTTGCGTTTATTGTGTTTATAACATTAGCGCTACAGCTGAAATATTCTCTTTGATAAGCATATTTATTAAATTTTTTGATGGTTTTGAATGAGGAAGAGTAAAATTAGTACAGAGTCGATCAATAATTTGATTGGTTGCTTACAAGACCCATTATGTTAATTGTAAAATGTTCAACAGATTTATTTTTTCACAGAAAATTTTCACAATTTGGAAATGTTGTTCTGGGGGTAAAGGGTTCATGAAACTTCAAGACAGTTTGACAATCCCAGCTGTCAAATCAAAGATTTCGATATCGGTAGTTCTCATGCGGCTAAGAAAACACCCGATGCAACAATAAAAAGCATGAAAATTATTAGAATATATCACTATCTGACTCCTGAAACTATTTTAAATGATTGGGCAAACCTACAGTCTAACGTTGACCCCGAACGTTAAATTTGATAAACTCTTCATGGCAATTTTATTATCTCTCAGAGTTATTATTTCGATTCATTCGAGAGCTGGGGTTTTGACTACGACTTTTGGTTATATACACTTACTACTCGTCTACGGCAATTTTTTTAACGTTTATTGTGAATAAAAATTTGTATCGGAAGTCGCCGTAGTCTAGTAGGTAGTGTGTTGGATTATTAGACGTGAGGATACGATTCAAATCCTAAGTCAGACATCTCGATCACAACGAATTTAAAAAGAAATAAATTTCTTCAGCGACTTCCTCTCAGCCGATTTCTGCCTAAAACTCTGATAGTAAATAAAATTGCTACGAAAAGTTTCTCAAAATTCTGTCGTTCGGAGTCTATTTTAAAATGTAGGTACCGCCGCTCATGTATAAAATTAAACACACACAACATAAGTGGTGGCAGCATAACTGACAGATTTGACGATTTATCTTCATTTTGGCGATTTTGTAAAAATATCATATTGACAATATGACGATTTATACCCTTATTTTGACGATTTTTAGAAATTAAAAATTTACATAATTTTCTTGCAAATATCTTAAGATTATCCAGCAAATAGTGTTTGTGGATTTTCATACCACAAGTAACAAAAAGGTCTAAGCAGGAAGGGATTTCCACATACGAAAAGTCTGTGTTATGAACGAATTTTGTCTGTAATGCAGTGTACTATCCACTGGTCAATCGACCACAAAGGGATGTGTTCATCGAAAAAGACGAGTGTTGGAATATATGACTCTCGGAGACAAGAGCCCTTATTTCGCTCGAGCAAAATTCGTTGTAGTAGCGACAGTACAGTGAAACGCAAGCCACATTGCAGCAATGCTCTAATGAATCAATGGAGTTGGAATCCCTAACGTCATTAATGAGAACCTTCGCGCCCTGCATACGTTCGAGATGTCTCAAAATAGACGTTGAGACTCCGCTTCTTTATATGAAATTTGTATTCCATTCTCGTTTGTGGTGTATAAGTGGTGTAAATAGTAAGAAGATTCTCCTGAAAAAAAAATTAATTAAAAAGTTTTGTTTAATTTTTTGTTAAATGTGTTGATATGTTTTATTTTTAAACTAAAATATTGTTACGAAAATAGAAACAATGTAATATCGATAAACAAAAGCTACACTAACAAATACATCGAACTTGTTCCAAGTAAACCAACAACAACAAGCATAAGAGAAAAAGTGATAGACAAGTATGCGAACGCACAAATAACAATGTGGTCCCGATAGAGTTCTCGAGAAGGCGAGAACACGAACCTTCTACTTCAAGAACGTTCGTTAGACTGTTTGTGTTGGACTATAAAAGCGCAGACGGCAAGCAGTAAGAATTCAGTCAGCCTTGTGTGAAGTTGCGTGTGAAGAAAACAGTCGTGGTTTGAAGATCGCCGTTGTAAAGATCTACTGAACAGTTGTTAATGCTTAAGAGAACAGAAGTGTAAAGAAGTATAACGAACAAGTAGTTATTGTTGTATAAGTTGGAAACAGTGGCTCAAAAGATAGTGCGGACAATAAAGAGAAAGAGAAACTAAACACATATTGGTTTTTACTTTGTTTGCAATTAACGAACTCATATTTGAAACGTTTTTAAAAAGGTAAAAACTTAACAATACTCGTATGTGTATTGAGTTGACTTTATATATTTTATTACAATAAAAATAATTTTTTTTTTAAACTTTTCAATTTTATTTACTTTACTTATTTTTTTGTTGACGATTGTTTTACGATTTCAAAAAACGTTTTTTACGATTTTCTTTCTAATGTTTGACGATTTGATGCTTTATCTATCTGGCAGCTATGGGTGGCAGTAAACTGAACTTGAATTCAATGAGAAAAGCCATAAGAAAACTGTATGTTAGTCCTGTTTTCGAGTATGATTAAAATGCTTGACTAGATAAATTTTTTGGCGATGTATTTAATTTAAGAAAAATGTAATTTTTTATCAATTTAATTGAATAGTTTAAATATTTTTTAAACTATTTTCTATCTCTTTTTATTTTTTTACTGAAAGAAAAAAATAAGCTTCGAAATCCAACAGATTTGGTGCAATTTGCTCTGTAAAGAATGCAATTTGCCGACGGTAACACATTTACAAGCTACAGCAACGAAATAAAACCTGTAAAATAAGTTTAAATAACAATTACAACAAATATAATAAAACAACAATAACAATAACTAACAACAACTACCTACAACAACAAAAAACAAACAAAATAAACAAAAAATAAAAGCAATATTAACAAGCAATTCGTAACCATACCTGTTCCCTAAAACTAAACTCAGGCGTTTTTTTTGTTTTCAAGTTTTTCTTTAAGAAAACGGGTAAAAAAAAGAATTTTTTTTTTTTGAATTGGCGCGCAGTATAGAGAGGCCTTAACTCAAGCTATTTAATGAAAACGCTAGAAAGGGGAATGTGGAGTGTGAAGGAAAGGAGGGAGGCCAAAGGGAAAGAAGACAAAATTAATGTTGTTCTGGCAACCATGTGGTTGAATTTTTTGCTTTCATTCGTAAGGTGGCGCACATTATGAATCATGTGCAAGTAATTGTATGCGAATGTGTGAATGTTTCAACTCATAGGCAGTGACGTTGAGTACTTTATTTTGGCCCAAAAAAATAAGAACTTTTTGAAGTATGTTATTCCAAGTACGTTTTGATTGCCAAGGACATTTGACTGCTTTTGTAATTATAATTTTGTATAATTAATTTTGAATTATTCAAAATTTTGTTATATTATACATAATTTTGAAAAGACCTTCTATTGTCAGGAAGCTTTCCATTAGTGATTATTATTAAGGAATGGTCTGACAGATGGGGTTTTAAAACCTGCACCTCCATATAAAATAGAGTTGCCCTGTCTTTATAACTTATGCGTCAATATTTTTAAATAGAAGGCGTCAGCAGCGGTGCTGGTCGATTTTTTATATGTTTTCAACATTCCATCGTAAGAACATTCGACTTCACGATTATCCATCAGACTGTTTACGTTGGCATATAAAAGGCAAGACAAAGCATGCTACGGGGTCAGGATTGTGTGAAGACGCGTCGCGTGTGAAGAGAATAATCGTGGATCTGCCGAACAATTGTTAGTGTTTACGCAAAATAATGTGAAAGAAGAATAACAAACAAAGCAATTGTTGTTGTTTACATCAAGTTGTGAACAGTGGCACACAGAATTGTTCCAGCGTTTTAATAGTGCAGCTATTTGAAAATCAATTTATCTTTTTTTATATGTATGTGAGACCTCGTCTAAGGCTTCATTTTGGTTTCCATTTAATGGCTTTATTTGTTCTTTGCCCTTCAATCTACTGCCAATTTCGAAGTCTTATTTCGTTTGACCTGTCGTTATAGACAGCTGTTCGAGGTGATATTTAGTCAGAAATGCTTTAATTTACAAATACTTCGATTTTGTGCATATCACCGCTCTGAGTGATGTTTCAAGTTTCACAGCTATATAGGAGCACAGAATTAAAATTGACTATAGAAACGGAAGATTTTAAGCGGACAGCCTTTTGTATTCGATATTCAGCATCCTTACTTGATCTGTTAAAAATCTGAGAAATGGTTAACGTCTTTAACTGAGTATTGCCTGTTGTCAATAAATTAGTGATTGCTCTATTTGCACTTAATATTTTTGCTTAGGCAAGTTTTATTATTAGACTAACTTCGCCTGCTGTTTCTGATGGGTGCGAAAATTTTAAATAAATAGACGTTAACTAAATATCGATTTGGACTTATTCAAAATATCATAAGTCAAGCTTGTTCCAATGGTAAACAAAAGCTTCAAACCTTTAGTAGTTTCATTGTGACATCATTTACGTACTTTCGATTACGTGAAAATGTCTGAATTTCTAGCAAATAATCATCATTTGTGGAAAACGTTTTCAAAGTTTATTCTAAGAAAACGCCAACTGAAGAGCTTGGAGAAAGTGGAACAGCCTATCGTGATTGGTTTTGTTCCTTCCCGTTTAGGAAAGTCTCAAAACCCTCGACTTGGAGATATTTTTCAATAAGTAGCAATTCCAAATGCAGGAATATCACGCTTTAGCATAGAAATTATCTAACTCATGGGATTGCATGCGTTGGGAATGAAAGGGAATTCTGAAGTTAGGAATTTTGTTAGAAGCTTAATATTTGAAGATAGCTCGACTTCATGTTGTTCGACCTTAAATTATTCGATCGTCGAAACTTATGTGAAAATGCTTAAATTAAATAATTCTACCATACCAATTATTTTCAACAGATATTTCATCATCTGATTTTTATGTCTGCTGTTCTATAGTACAGAAGTCGCCGTAGTCTAGTAGGTAGTGTGTTGGCTTATTAGACGTAAGGCCACACTTCAAACACCAGGTCAGACATCAAAAAGAAATATGAAAAAAATATTTCTTCAGCGACTTTCTCTCATCAGATTTCTGGCAAAAAATCTGAGAGTAAATAAAAAATTGCCATGAAAAAGTTTCTCAAAAAAAAACTGTCATTCGGAGTCGACGTCAAACTATAGGTTCCGCCACTCATGTATAAAATTAATACACACAACTCGAGTGGTGTGTGAAGCTAGGCTGTAATCCTAACTGAAGAGTCGAAATGATCAATTATGTATGGTATGTACGTATAACGTAGGAATGTTGGACTTTTAAAGAGAAACCAAAAACTTATCCATATTGCGGTTGAAGAACACTATTTCGCATTGTTGTCCAATGCTAATGTGAAAAGTTTTCTTAAGCACAGGAGATTATTCTAAATTTAAAATAAAGAATTATGAGAAATGCCCTTGGCTCTCATAATCTCTTTCAATCTCACTGACTGATCAATCTTTGATCAGTCAATAACACATCATGACACATTTCAAATCCTCGGTAACTGTATGTTTGCATGCATATTCAGTTCCCATAATATTTGTCTAGCTAAGGTTTGGTTTCCCGACAAAATAATAATGTTTAGTGTACTCACGAAGTTTATTTCTTTCCATTTTCTTCTCAAATCACGTGCTACTATGTTTTATCAAGGGCACAGCTTATTTAAATTTAAACAGATGTTTACTGAGAGTATATAAAATTGCCACGAAAAAGTTAATCAAAATCTAATGTTCGTAATCGGCTTTAAACTATGGGTCCCGTCACTCATATAGAAAATTAACACACACAACGTAAGTGTAGTGAGAAGCTAGGTTGCAATCCTGACTAAAGTGTTGTATTGATAAGTTATGTATGTAGGTATGTATGTGTGTTTACTGAAAGATGTCTGTTGCCCTAGCATTTAAAGACGTCCTCGTATATCGCAAATTGTTTAAATGCATTTGAAGATAAAAAATGTATACCAGGAAGATATAATCCCTGCTAGGAAAGAGAATCTGTGGATATTTTACGTATATTTTGTTGTCACAAATAATTTATTGCAGTTTTATTCCTAAAGTACCTTTTCCGTATTAATAATGATATAAAAGTACCTGCCAGTTATCATCACTGGTATTAAATTATACACATGTACTCATATGTAGGGAAATATGCACGTGAGTATGCGTATGTGTGTGTATCTGCCTGTAGAATCTACAGTGTAAATATGTCTGTCGTTCTATTTTTTTCTCTCATTTTTGTTTTTTTTTGTTTAATGGTGTAATATTCGTAATAAGCAATTCAGCCTGTTGATGAGACATGCTAATGTGTATGTATGTTGTTGTTCTTGTTGTTGTTATAGTTAATGTTGCTACTCTTGTGTTGTTGTTGTTGCTATTGCTGCTATAGTTAAATTTAAATTGTTGCTTCTGTATTAAAACGCCGACAATTGTGTAATAGTTCAACGGTTTTGTTTTGCTGAACGAAAGGGTTACGTGGGCTTAAGAGGGGGTGACACACAAGTGTCTTTAGAAAAACCATGTACAAGTTACGACCATTAGACTGGCAATAGTGATGGTATAGTGATAGTGATAATGATGATGAAAATTATGACTTTAACAGCAAATTTCATATGAAGAAACATTAAAAATTTTCTAGAGAGAGAGTACAAACGTCTTGTTGTTTGTCGTTGTAACTGATATTGTGATGGTCTTTCCATAGGTTTTCAACCAGTTTTACCAGCAAATAAGTGGCATGAGGCAGTGCCGTTTTCTTTCAAGTTAAGAAAAACGTGACTTTTTTATACAAAAAAAAAAACACAAAGAAAAAAAGGAGAGAACAAAATAAAAGGAAAATTGAAAAGGAAAAACTTTTATAAGCTTTTGTTTTGGCCATAACATGTCGTCCACCATAATAATAATTTTCTTCTTTCATTTTTCTTATTATTGTTGTTGCTGTTGTCCCATTAATGGCGTAAAGGTAGCAGCAACTGTTCAAACGGCAGCCAACAAGCTGCAATAGCGTTTCATTATTTTATTCGCTGGTATTTCGTATTTTATTTTCGCATTTTATTTTCGTAAACGATTATGTGTTCATGCCATGCACTTCTTTTTAGACAACAACAACAACAATATTTCATTGTATTATGCCTGGACTTGTTCAACATACAACAACGTCCGTTCATCTTTCAATCGATTTACGAAAACGTTCATTCAATAATTTTGGTAATGCTAAAGTAGCGGTTTTTTCATAAACTTTTAAAAAATTTCAAAAATAATCACCCTTATTCTGGTTGTCGTCGTCGTCGTCGCCGTCGTCGTCGTTACCAAAAATGATGTCGATAAAATCAGAGTCGACAAAATCAGAGTCCACACAACACAATATCGACGGCGTATTGACTCACAGAATACCAAATGTGTGTCGACAGTCATCTATAACTGTCAATAACGAAAAACAGAATACCAATTTTGAACTGTCGACGCAAGACGACGTTGACGACGACAACCAGAATAAGGGTGAATACCGTCTTAATTCTGGAAACCCAGGTCATACAGTGCTGTAGGATCCTATCTACGGTATGAGCCTCAGATAACTCTTGACATGCCAATACAATCCCTATTTCAGTTAGGAACGTTAGTTTGGTAGCCTTCTAAAAAACTAGCTTCGCACAAGTCTAAGTAGGCATTAACTAATCTGACTATCTCTACACTTGATGTCCAATCACGCAGCAAAGACTTAGCTTAGCTTAGTGTTTGTGATCTATCAGACCGGATGGCAATTGCTCTATACTTCCCCTTTCCTTTTTTGCCAGCTCTATGTGGATATTAATCGATGTTGAATGGGCGGGTCTTATGCAATTCTTCTCTTCAAGGTTTCCGTAATATGCAGCGCTGTCAAGAGGCTAATATATTACATGGCAGGTGGAAGAGACATTTTGATTAGGAGAAGCGATGGTAAGACATTCTAATGCAACCTTTGCATGGGTAGTCACGTGGGTAATAAGAGAAATATAGTCGCAGATAGTCTGTCACGAACAATGATAACGTGGTCGTTGATCTTTTCTCCTCACTTAAAACCAGGTAGACTACGTATTACGAAATTTGATGCAGACTGCTTTAGGCAGGCAACATACTTGTGCTGTAACAAAATAGATCGCTCTGTGATCCTAAGATATAATTTACAGGTGCTGCTTGTGAATGATGATTGTCGTGATTACTGTTCACTGGATCATCGGTGCTTATTCGAGAATACTGACTTCTCTCGTTATAACTTTGCAGGCAATAATGTTTAGGTGGATGTTTAAGTCGCCGTAGTCTAGTAGGAAATGGGTTGGCTTATTAGACGTGAGACCCCAGGCCAGATATCTCCAACAAAATGAAGAAAAAGTGATAGACAAGTATGCGAACGCACAAACAACAATGTGGCCCCGATAGAGTTCTCGAGAAGGCGAGAACACGAACCTTCTACTTCAAGAACGTTCGTTAGACTGTTTGTGTTGGACTATAAAAGGGCAAGACAAAGCTGACGGCAAGTAGTAAGAATTCAGTCAGCCTTGTGTGAAGTTGCGTGTGAAGAAAACAGTCGTGGTTTGAAGATCGCCGTTGTAAAGATCTACCGAACAGTTGTTAATGCTTAAGAGAACAGAAGTGTAAAGAAGTATAACGAACAAATAGTTATTGTTGTATAAGTTGGAAACAGAGGCACAAAAGATAGTGCAGACAACAAAGAGAAAGAGAAACTCAACACATATTGGTTTTTACTTTGTTTGCAATTAACGAACTCATATTTGAAACGTTTTTAAAAAGGTAAAAACTTAACAATATGTGTATTGAGTTGACTTTATATATTTTATTACAATAAAAATAATTTTTTTTTAAAACTTTTCAATTTTATTTACTTTACTCATTTTTTTGCTGACGATTGTTTTACGATTTCAAAAAACGTTTTTTACGATTTTCTTCTTTTTACGACTTTCTTCTTGTTCACTGGATCATCGGTGCTCATTCGAGAATAGACGTGAGACCCCAGGCCAGATATCTCCAACAAAATGAAAAATGAAGAAATATTTCCTCTCAGCAGATTTCTAGCAGAAACTCTGAGAGTAAATTAAATTGTCATGAAAAGTTTCTCAAAAATCTGTCGTTCGAAGTCGATTTTAAGCTATAGGTACCGCCGCTCATTTATAAAATTGAGGCACGGCATGAGTGATATGAGAAGTTAGATCGTAATCCTGACTGAAGGGTTGTACTGAATAATTATGTATTATCCTGTTATTCTAAACAAGAATAAGTTTCTTAATATTTGCAGCCTGAACAATATAGCTGACCTGGTAAGTATTGATTTCGGAAGGCAAGTAGGTTTCATCAGAACACCAAAATCGTTTAAGAGTCTGAGATAAAATTTGGAACAATGCTACTTCACTACAATCTCCCTTGATGTTGTAGTTTACCGACAACGCTTATTGACAACACTGGTTTTATTGAATTTTTAGGTTGACTTTTTATACTAAATTTTATAAAAAAAAAATCCAAAAATGTTCAGCAAAATTGGGCTGTTCTACTACGAATAGGCTATTAAACCATTTCTTCGTTGATAAGCTCACTTTTGACTCAAAGGGTAAGTCAAGACACAGAACTGAAGCATTTGGTGTGAAGAGCATTCAAAGACAGTTCAAAAACTTTTAATGCACCCTTAAAGATGCACTCCTTGGTTCGATTCTTAGATTGGCAACGTCTTCAAAACGGTGCAACATGCCACTCGATATCATGAATCTACTGAGAAGTGAGTCACTGTGGTGGCCGTAGTTAGTATATCTAGTTTGCTGGCTTATTAGACATGGGACCACGATTCAAACCCCCAGGTCAGACATGTCAAAAGGTTAGGTTATGTTAGGTTAGAGGACGTGTACTTGTCCGTTAAGACAAGTACAATACCCGGAGGTCGAAATTGACCCATTGTACAACGTCCTTGGAGAGGGAAGGAAATAGAGGGAACAGGATGAAAGGAGGGCATAAAGGTAAGGGGGGGGGGGATGGGAATCACACAGAAAGAAACAGACACAAGCAAAAGGGGTTGAGAGCGCGACTACACTTATGAAGCCCTAGCACCTCTCAACCAGCTCAAACTGCTAATGAATCTGTGGAGAGCCTTGATGTCGGCTCTCGACACAGAACTCATGCTCTCAAAGAAGGCCTTGCCAAGGGTCCTCAACCTCAACCTACCAAGGGCTGGGCAGTTACAGAGGAGGTGTTCGATAGTCTCTAATTCCTCCTCATCGCAACATACCCTGCAATAGTCCGGCTGGGATCTGTTCCAGATCCCCGTCAGCGACCTAATCTCGCAGTGCCCTGTGATAAAACCGACAACCAACCTTAAGCTGGCCTTAACCAAGGCCAGCAGCCAATCTGTTCTCTTACTGTCCACAGCAGGCCATAGACATCTAGAAACAGAATAACCCGTTCCGTTCCCCCAACGCCTCTAATCTTCCTCCCTGACCCATCCATCGATGAGGCCATAGAGGTGGAAGACTGGGGGTTCAGGACCAACTATTAAATCGCCCCCCGAAAGGGAACCTAACCTAGCGAGGGCATCCGCCGTCTCATTGCCCAGTATTCCGCTATGACCCGGAACCCAGCATAGACGGATACGGTCCGGTCCAAAAGACCTCAACGACTCTTTGCACTCGCGAACCAGTCGTGATTTGCACCAGACCGACGCAATGGCCTTAAGGGCAGCCTGACTGTCAACGAAGATCATGTAAGATTCCGAATCCGAAGATGGGCCACCAGCTATGGCCTCAATAGCCTTCAGTATTGCGAAAATCTCCGCCTGAAAAACGCTGCAGTCATCATTCAACCTGAAGTGGAGTTCAAGACCGAGTTCCCTACAGAAAACCCCAGCACCTGTACATCCACCTAACTTAGACCCATCTGTGAAAATGGGTATACCACTCTGCCCTCTGTCTCTGGGGCAGAGATATGTCAAAAAGAATTGTGAAAAAAAATTTCTTCTGCGAATTCCTCTCAGCGGATTTCTAGCAAAAACTCTGAAAGGAAATTATATTTGCAATGAAAAGTTTCTCAAAAATTCTGTCGTTCGGAGTCGACTATAAAAGTGTAGGTCCCTTCACTTATGTATACAATAAACGCACGCAACATAAGCGGTGTGAGCAGCTAGGCCGTAATCCTCACTGAAGCATTGTAGTGACCAATTATGTATGGATAACGCTTCTGCATAGGACCGTTCTTCTGGCAGTTGATTTCTGAACTACATACATAAGTCGCCGTAGTCTAGTAGGTAGTGTGTTGGCTTATTAGACTGAAGGCCCGAGTTCGAATCCCAGGTCAGACATCAAAACGAAAATATGAAAATATTTCTTCGGCGACTTCCTCTCAGCAGATTTCTGGCAAAAACTCTGAGAGTATTAAAATTTCCATGAAAAGCTTCTCAAAAAACTGTCGTTCGGAGTCGACTTTAAACTGTAGGTCCCGCCACTCATGTATAAAATTAACGCACACAACATAAGTGGTGTGAGAAGCTAGGTCGTAATCCTGACTGAAGGGTTGTAATGACCAATTATGTATGTATACATACATCTAACACATCATGTCTTTGGACCAAAGTGGAGATGGAGATCCACTTATACGTTTATGCTATTCGTTGTAGGAAAACTAACCTCCACATCGTTACCATCGCTTCGAAGTCTATAATTCACCGTTCATTCTGTGACTTTGGTACCACAGACAGAGGTAAATAGTAAATGACTTTTAATAAAAATTTAATACTTTTGTGGGATGAAAAGTTCTCCAATTGTTGTATTCAAAGTTAAATAGTATTTTAAAAGAAACAACTAGTTGGTTCAATAATCCAGCTTTACAAATTCATTAAGAATCCATTTTAGCGTTTTAATTCAATATTAATGGCAACACTAAAGCGATTCAAAATAATATCATCCGACAGACACACAACACCACCACCATCACCGAGACCCATCATCTCTACCATTTTTGTTTTCTTCAAGCCCTTTTTGTGCTATTGCTCTCATTGTTGTTGGTGTTGTGGTTCTCTCTAACACACACACAAGAATGTTTTACGATCAGTTTTTGATCGTTTCGTTTGTATGTATTTTGGATTTTCAGCAAACAAGCAAGCAATGGTTGTTCATTATGTTCGTTCGATCATTGTGATGTGATGTGAAATGTACGCAAGTGTATGTGCTAAAAAGGGTTTAACCTGTCTCATTTTTATTGTATTTTATCTCTCTTTTCTTTTCTTTATTATCATTGCATTCGCTTCTACTCGTACATACATACATATGTACGTGTTGTAGTTGTTGACTTGTGGCAGCCTTTGTGGCAGTTTCATTATTTCGATGCCCTACTTCATTATACGTTAAATTAGCTTGCATCAGTAGCAGGCTAATAGGTAGAGTATTGGCTCATAATTGGCTCATTAAAATTATTTCAAGTATTTACCGTTTTGCTTGAGATTGAAATCTACATATACGATCAGCATGGTATCAGTACTTTTGGTGTAACTGATAAGATCATACTTTTGAGATTCGGAAAGAAATGATTTTCCAATTATTGGGCACTACTTTGTCTCACCGTCAGAAAATCGCACAGAAGATGTTGTATTTTACTTCCTCTGTATTCACATGGAGAAGACTTTTAGAAGTTTTGTAAGAAAGTTTTTACTATACTGGTATCCTAATAAGCCTTTATTCCGTGCAATAACTAAAGGTGAGCTTAAGTCCATAGCCTTAACTGTCGTGAAACTATACAAAGAATTAGCAATTTATCACAATTTTTATCGATCTTTTTGGACTCGAAAACACTATTATTGTAGGCCCAGATTGTATTAGAAATATACCCCATTTCACCATTATTCCCATGCAGACACCATTTTCACTAATAGTAGAGACCTAAAACCAATCGTCTTTGAATATGCTTACATCGAACCGTAATCGGAAAAACGTTATCCATGAGCTTCTTATGATCCGATCTCTCTAAAAAGGTTTCCTTCCCAAATAGATTATGAAATCGTTTTTAATATTAATACTAAAGTGTGACAAAACGACGCTGTATTTTTGGCTAGCTTGTAGAGGCAGATTTCATAGTTCCCTAGCTCACCGAGTCCCCGAGTCTCCGTATCAATTTTGGCTGAGGCATTTCTAATACAAGTTCTTATTCCTGCAATGCTACGACTAGAATATCAAAAGTTTACACCATTTTAATGAGACTTTTTGGGGGGAATTACTTTGTATTTCTTGTCAAGTAGTTGCTGCTGACAGTCCACAGAGAAATTATTCATTTCCCGAGAATTTTTTCACACGCACTTATCGAAGCTCAATAACACTGGTTCATTGTGACTTTCCAGTCAAACACAAAATGATAACACTTTGGGCTTTGAAGTCCACTTCAATAAATTTGTTTAACTGTGACATAAAATCATACGTTATTTTTGTAGAAATAATAACAAACACTGGATCAGGCAATATTTACAAGAAGGAGCATTAAAATAGGCAAAAGTAGTCAATTGGCAAGTCCAGATTATGTCCATAATTTTTCAATCTAACTTACTTACTTAATTCGTCATTACAACCCTTTAGTCAGGCTTACAACCTAGATTCTCACACCACCCAGGTTATGTGTGTTAATTTTTTGTAATCGATTGGAGGAACGCAGAGTTTAAAGACGACTCCGATCGATAAATCTTTTGAGAAACTTTTCATGGCAATTTTTATTTATTCGCAGAATTTTTGCTAGAAGACTGTCTGACCTGCAGTTTGAACCCTGGCCTCACGAAAATCTTCTGCAGGGGATATTATCTTCCCGAGGGGATATTATCAACCACAGATAACATTACAAATATTTTGAAAAATATCTCCAGTTTATGATATACATACATTCACTGGAAATATACCGGCCGAAACATATTTCTTGCAACTAACCAGCGAAACAGTATTTCGCAGTGAAAATGAAACCGAATCAGTCATCTTTCTATCATGTCAGGCTGATCTATTCTAGATAACGATTGATGGTACCTTAGCAAGCAAAGCAAGAAGCAAACAGCGAAAAAGATATGTCTATATTTAAAGAAGCTTGTTAGAACTTAAGGTTGGTGAAACTAGAGCCTTGGTCCGAAAAATATCTGATGGAGTAACACAGAACGAAATCGAAGAAAGTGAATGAAATACTTTCTTTTCTTTGGGTCAATAAATTAATGCTTCCCACTTACTTTTAAAAGATTTTTGCATGTAAACGCTGTCAGGTGCTACGGGTTTTTTCAGCATTTCGGCAGAAATTTCAGAATCTGAAATTGTAACTGGCTTGTCAGGTCCCTCCAGAAAAAATTATTATGTTGGAGATAAATTACGCGATCTTTGCGGAAAATGGACTGTTTCTTACAGTGATATTAATTGACTTACGAACTCACTCAATAAGATAACATAACATGGTCCAGATTTGTGAGAAATTAGGTTGTAATCCTGACTGAAGGGTTGTAATGACCAATTATGTATGTATGTGTGTAATTGGTCCATTACAAGCCTTCAGTCATGATTACAACCTAGTTTCTCACACTGTTTATGTTATGTGTGTTGATTTTATATATGAGTGGCGGAACCTACAGTTTGAAGTTGACACCGAACAACAGATTTTTTGAGAAACTTTCGTGGCAATTTTATTTACTCCCATGGCTTTTGTCAGAAATCTGCTGAGAGTAAGTCGCCGAAGAAATATTTTTTAATATTTCATTTTGTTGGAGATGTCTGACCTGAATCGTGGCCTCATGTCTAATAAGCTGAAACACTGCCTACTAGACTATGGCAACTATAGTGACTCACTTCTCAGTAGATTCTTGATATCGAATGCCGTGTGACATGTTGCACTGTCTTGTCAAAACCACATATCAAACCTGTGCAATGCTCAGTATTAGAAAAGAATGATCGTGGGATTTTCAACGTACCTAAAAAAATACGGTCCTATGATATCGCTAATTTATAAACCGAACCAAAGACTGCTTCTTTAAAGACTCATTTGGAGCTCTTAAACTGCCCCTGGCTGCTCTTTACACCAAATTTGGCAATTCTGTGTCTTGGCTTACCCATTAAATCAAAATTGAGGCTCGTCACCGAAGACAAATTTTAAATAGAAACACTTTTATAAGCGTAGTTGGGAAGCCACTAACATTCGCCTACAAGAACATTCATTAGACTCTTTACGTTGCCATATAAAAGGCAAGGCAAAGCAGTCAACTGAGTTAGTAAAAGTTCAGTCAGCCGTGTGTGAAGACGCGGCGCGTTAGAAGAGAGTAATCGTGGTTTGAAGATCTCCGCTACAATGATCAGTCGAACAATTGTCTCGTAATTGTTATTGTTTATGCAAAGGGTGTAAACAGAATAACAAACAAAGCAATTGTTGTCGTATACATAAAGTTGTGAACAGTGTCACATAGAATTATGCGAATAAAAAAGAATTTTAATTAAAACCAAACACAAATTTATTTCTATTTTATTTGCAATCTACGAGCTCATATTTTAAACGTTTTTTTATTCAGAAAAACAGCATATAAAATGCCCTTAAAGTACCATAAAACCAGCTTCCATTAGTGGCTTCGAACGTTAACTCCTGTCTACTACAGTATAGAGTATCTTATAATCGTTTCTGACTGACTGGCAAATGTCTCACTTGTTTTCGTTTTAATTTAAAATGTGTTTAAAAATGTTGGCTGAATGTGTTGCTGATGTCTTTCTTGTATTTATTGGGTGCATCTGCTTTTAAACAATTTCAATTGACAGTTTTTGTCATTTGAACATTGAACGTAAAAATATTTTTTCAATTTTTTTTTGCATTTTTTGTCTTAATGGTCACTTGTTTAGCGTGATAATGTGTAGACATTGATTATGCAGCGATCATGTTGGAATGACTTGCATGATAATAAGGTACGAAATTGATAGAACAGTAATTAATTAATGGCCGCGGGGGAAGGAATTTGAAAAAAGAGGAGCTAACTAATCGAAATACAAACTGAACCAGACAGAAGAACTCAAAAACGATGCTTTGGAAAGCATTACTACAGCGGTCGGAGCTGAAATTCGTAGGATCTCGAAGATGAGCTGAAAGTATTATGAATTATTGAGCTTCATCGGGGACATATTCTGAAGTATCATGCTCAACATTGTAAAAAAATCTGTTGTTGTTTATAACCCCTTGGCTTTTAGTACTCATTATTACAATTTAACTAAGATCTGTCGATAGTTTTGGCTCGAGCTCTCCTTGAAATTATTTCTTCTATTTTCCTTCACATTTTTTTTTTTTTGGTAAAGGAAAACAACTTGAGGAAATACTTTAAACGCCTATTCGGCCAGACATTGTCATTTGCTTTTACAACACATACATACTTTTTGTGGCATGATTGTGTTTTTTTTTATTATTTTAATGTTTTTTTTTTGCGTTTATCTACTTACAACAACTTGTTGCATGCATTTTTGGTTTACATATTTCATACCCTACGTTAGCAAAAGTAATAAAGGTAGACTGTACTGACTTTCTGAACCAAATATATTATTATGAAAATAAAGAATCTAGATACTGGTGTTTTGCTTTAACATCACTTAACATTAAAATGGTAAACAAGTAAACAAAAATACAACAACAAACACCAGCATAAAAAACTAGCAAACAAGTCAGCAAATACACAACAAACAACAGCATAAAAATGGTAAACACACATACATACATACATAATTGGTCATTACAACTCTTCAGTCAGGGTTATGGATCTAGTTGATCCCTTCACTTATGTTGTGTGCGATCTTTGAGGCCAATGGACTGTTTCTAATTGCCTTACGAACTCACTTCTCTATAAGATAACATAATTGGTCATTACAACCCTTCAGTCAGGATTATGGACCTAGTTTCTCACACTACTTATATTGTGTGTGTTAATTTTATACATAAGTGGCGGGACTTACAGTTTAAAGTCGACTCCGAACGACAGATTTTTTGAGAAACTTTTCATGACAATTTTATTTACTCTCAAAATTTTTGACAGAAATCTGCGGAGAGGAAGTCACCGAAGAAATATTTTTTTATATTTTCGTTTTGATGTCTGGGGTTTGAACCGTGGCCTTACGTCTAATAAGCCAACACACTACTACTAGACTACGGCGACTTCAAAAATGGTAAGCAAGTAAATAAAAATACAGCAACAAGCACTACAAAAAAAAATGTAAACAAAATACACAAACAACGATAATAAAACAACAATGTTTATATTTATAGAGATTTCGAGAAGGCGGACATTCGCCTTCAAGAACATTCATCAGACTGTTTACTTTGCCATATAAAAGGCAAGGCAAAGCAGGCGAGTGAGTGAGTAAAGTTGAGTCAGTCTTGTGTGAAGACGCAGTAAGTGTTTGAAGAGAGTAATTGTTTTTTAAAGATCTTCGTTACAAAGGTCTGTCGAATAATTGTCTAGTAATTGTTATTGTTTATGCAAAGGTGTAGAGGAATAACAAAGAAAAGCAATTGTTGTTGTTTACATCAAGTTGTGAACAGTGGCACACAGAATTGTGTGAATAATAAAGAATTTTAAATTAAAACTAAACACAGATTTATTTCTATTTTATTTGCAATCTACGAGCTCATATTTTAAACGTTTTTAAAAGGTAAAAAACGTAACAAAATATTGTAACAGCCCACTTTGTATAGGAGTTTGGCAATCTCTGGTTCTTCAGAACTGAATTCTTAAAATCAAATTTTTCAATTCAATTTAATCGATCTAAATGCGTTTATGTCTTCGCAGAACTGCTTCATGTCTATGGTCGAGGTTGGTGAAGGATTTGACTGCATTAAGCCTCACTGCTATCAGCTGAACCTACTGCTTCAATCTTATGAGCCAATAAGAGGTGATAAGCTAAATTTTGGAGACTTCAGCTCGCAACTGACCAGCTGTCACATATTTTTTTAGTCAAAACTAAAATGAGTTAAAATTAAAAATTAAATCCGAAAAGCATTAAACTGTTGAGTATCTGCAACCTAATGTGCTCCAACTAGGATACATGAAACTCCTTCGAGTGTGTGGTATCCCATTGTTCCTATCTGACCGACTATAGTAGACTTACTTGAGGTTTTGTTTTTGTAATAAAATTGTGATTGTGATTGTATTAAGTTCAGAGCCTTTTTGCTCTTACAGTTGGCAACATTAGCCATAATTTTCATAATATTACTTTGGCAATAAGTTAATAGACAGAGGCATGAACAAGAACATGTACGTTAAGATCTCTAATAACAACAAAAACAACACACACACACAGATGCAATAACAACACAGTTAATATTCAGAAAATAGAATTTTATACTCATATTTAATAGTATCGAGCTGTAAGTAGTTCCAATGGATGAAAATGACAACAAGAAAAAAACCACGAAATATTCAAACACAATCTTTATAAAGGGTCCGCCAAATAACTTTTTTCTTTTTGAAAATGCTTTAAAAAAACATTACTGAATATTTTCTCAAATCTCTTTTTTTATTTGAAAGTACAATTCTTCCGGTAAATAATGGAAAATAATTTCATTCAAATGGCTGCCTCGACTGGCCATGCAGTAGCCTACACGATCGGTCCAATTTTTAAGCACATTATCGATTGTGTGCAGCTGTATTTCACCAATGGCTACACGAATATTGTCCTTTAAAGCGTCAATTGTCTCTGGCTTGTCGGCGTAACACTTATCTTTGACGGCACCCCACTAATAATAGTCCAACAGTGTCAAATCGCAGCTCCGAGGTGGCCAAACGACATCAGCTCTGCGGCTGATAATGCGATCTTCAAAAACAGCTCGCAAAACATCGAGTGTAGCTTCGGCTGTGTGGCACATAGCGCCGTCCTGTTGAAACCAAATGTTGCCAATATCCTCCTCTTCAATTTTTGTGAACAAAAATTCGTTCAACATGGCCCGATAACGATCGCCATTAACTGTAACGGCCACTCCTTGCTCATTTTCGAAGAAAAATGGCCCAATTATGCCTCTGGACCAACATCCGCACCAAACAGTGACTCGTTTTGGGTGCGTCGGCATTTCAATGTATGCGTGCGGGTTTTCTGTGCCCCAAATGCGACAATTTTCCTTGTTTACATACCCGCCAAGATCAAAATGAGCTTCATCTGAAAAGATGATTTTTTTTTGCCAAAATCGGCATCTTCTGTAAGTTAATCGCAGGCCCACTTAGCGAATACACAACCATATTCGTTCAGCGGAAGGATAAAACTAATTATCTGTCAAATCAGACATGAGCTAAGTGTTACCATTCACGAAATAAGCACTAGTTGAAAAAAAAACGTTAGATGGCGGACCCGATACATACATACATACGTAGTATTCAGTATATATCTGATGTTATTGTTGCAATTGTTGATGTCGTTGTTTCTATTGCCTTTTGCACATGCTCATTGAATACAATAAATTTGTTTAAGTACTCTGTTATCGCGATTTGCTGCACTCGCCCATACATACATACATACATGCCATTGTGTCGTTATTGACGATTGTTTTGTGGATATCGGTTGGGGCAACAAACGGTGGCAGATCGTAGTAAAAATTTTCGTTTCTAATATTGAAAAGTCGTGATGGCGGTAAAAATGATTTCAGGAATGATTTACACAAAATCCAATGTAACGAATTGATTTGAATTTTCGTTTCTAATCGGGCGAAAAAGAAAAAAAGTTTTTCAATTTAATATGATGTCGATCGTATAATGTCGATGGTTTAATAATTTCTTTGGTTCTGACATTTGAAATCGTTTAATTTTAATTAAATTTTAATGGCAGCCATTATGGAATTTGTAAAAAATATTTAGAATAATATTGTTAGGATTGTTATCATTTTCAGGCAACAATTTATTAGTTTCACATCCCATTGACTGATCTTAGTGTGCTTGCGGTTAATCTCCTCCCCTTAAGTATGTAACTTTAAGGTACAACCTACGCATCTTAAACCGCAACTTTGATGATTATGCTGTAGATTGGCTTTAATCGAATATAAATTATCGGGCATTGCACATTATCAGGGTTTATTTTATCTTATTTATTGATAATCACGTCGCGCCAACGTGTACTACAGAGCCACAAGAAATAAATGCCATTCGGATCTATGTATTAAGGCTTCATGTGTTTCTTGCATGTCTTCTCCCTGTATAGATGAGACTTCCTCGCCTTGCTTATGAATTCTAGGTAAGCGAAGCACTTGTTGAGTCCTCTTCTTGTTTTTCCGCAATGTATTCTACTTCCTTGTCCCCGTAGTACTTTGTAGTTTGCTAGTTTATTAGATGTGAGTGCACGGTTCAAATTACAGGTCAGACATCTCCAACAAAGCGAAATATTAAAAAATATATCTTTAGAAACTTCCGCTCATCAGATTTCTGGCAAAATCTGTAAAATTGTCATGAAAAATTCTCAAAAATCTGTCGTTCGGACTCGACTTTAACCCATTAACGCCTGACCCCAGAATCCGTGGTCCGATTTCGGTGAAATTTGGCACAAATAGTATTTGGAGTATTTGTATTGATATGTGAAGTCGCCGTAGTCTAGTAGGTAGTGTGTTGGCTTATTAGACGTAAAGCCAGGGTTCGAGCCCCAGGCCAGACATCAAAACAAAATACAAAAAATATTTCTTCGGCGATTTCCTCTCAGCAGTCATCTGGCAAAACCTCTAAGAATAAAATAAAATTGCCATGAAAAGTTTCTCAAAAAAATCTGTCGTTCGGAGTCGACTTTAAACTGAATGTCCCGCCACTTATGTATAAAAAATAAACACACATAACATAAGTGGTGTGAGAAACTAGGTCAATAATCCTGACTGAAGGGTTGTAATGACCTATTATGTATGTATGTATTGATATGAATATTTTTATTTTTTTTAAGTGTCGTGGGGGCCTCTGTAATAAAAAATACCCATGCCCTATTTTTCTACCCACTTCGGCATACATAAGTGTGTTCTAAAAAAAAATTTTTTTCTCTTTATTATATGGCGACTAGACAACATAGTTAAGCTATTTTTGAGAGTTTTATTGAAAATAACACGTTTGTGACAATAATAATCCTGACAAGAATGATAAATTTGCCAAACTTACTCCATTGAACACTGCACTGAATAAAACAATTCATGCAATTTGGCATATTTTCTCATAGTCTTTCTGTGGATGAACAGATTATCGCAGATTATGGTCGCCATTTGGCTACAAATACTGGGTGTTGGCTTCTGTGACAGGATATTATTAATCCTTTATCCCATATGCTGGCGCTTCTGCTAAAAATAATGCTGACTACGGCCTTGGAGAAAACGTGGTACTACGACTATTAGAGAATATTTCAGATCCAAGTCAATATAATGTTACATTCGACAAGCCATAATTTATTATGTACATTATCTCGAAAAGGTTATTTTGCAACAGGTACTGTTTGAGATAATCGGAGCAATCACGCACTGCTGGATGATATCAAATTGATGAAAAAGAAACCTCGGGGTTCATCAGATTTTTGCTTTGACAAACAACAATATTATCGCAGTTCTCTAGAACGATAATTCGGTAATTAACTGTACACATATTTATTATCATGTTATACCTATGTATGTGTATATTTTAAATCTTTCTGAAGGTGGTAACTGTGATGTCTAATTTTTTGGGTACAAAACCGAAGTACAAAACCAAAAGATATGACCGTAAACATCGCATGATGGCTGTCGTTGAATACATGCATATAATCAGCGAATGGGTGGGGTTGACTTATTCGATAATGGCGTCTACAATTATGGTATTCTAGTCCACGGAAAAAAGTGGTATTGGCCACTACTCACTAACACTATTGACGCAGCTTTGTTAAATGCATGCAAACTACACTGCTTGTGCAGGGGATGTAAAGGTTTGCCACCTATGAGCCAACTCGATTTTTGGGTTAGCGTTGTTGAAACGTTGGTAAAAATTCGTGAAAATCGACACCGTGATGGAAAAGTTGTCACAAATGCGCAGCAAATAGCAAAACACACTGACAAATTTGAAATTTGGAAAACAGAGTACGGTTGTGCAAAAAATACAGTTTGAATGTGCATCCAAGGGATTCTTTTGCACAATTTCATGCCGGAACCAGCAAAAATATAAAAAAATAGAGAAAAATAAATTATTTGAAATTTCTATTTGAAATTAATTTTTAAAAGTTTTATGAAAAATATTTCATACCAATGCCTAAGTGGGTATTTTTATACCCATGTCATTTAATCGCACCTGTAGCTGAGGTAAGTAGACCAATTCAAGTGAAAGTATTTTTCTCGGGTAGAAGATATATTATATTACATGGCATCTAAAAGTTTTTCTGAGAATATCACCCATACATATTCCACAGAAGTTCTTTCTACAAAATTTTGGTTTTGAAAAATTCGTGATCTTTGACCTTTTTCTGTCATCCAAAATATGTGAATATCATGCCTTACTAATTTTTTTTAAACCGTTCTATGTCTTCTTTATACGTTCTTACAGAAGCGTTTGGGCTCTCGTTTAGTTGCGTTAAGATAGAATTTTTTAAAAAAACTTCTTTTTTGGGTATTTTTCTACCCATTCGGCGTTAATGGGTTAAACAATATAAGTAATATAAGTAATGACCAATAATGTATGTATGTATGTATTCTGCTTTGTGTCAGGATTTCAATTAATCGGATTTCAATTAATAGCTTTTGATGAACACTAGTATTGCATCTATAAAATAATTTTAAATCGCAGTTTATAATTTAGATCTTGGCCTGTCGTAAAGCATATGTTGGAATCCAGACAAGTTTCAATGTGCTATATATGTGCTTGGCGTTCCGTGAAGGCTTGATCTTACATTGTTGTGGGTGATATTGTCTAAGCACAATACCAAAAGCTGATGATATCATCTAAACTGTTACTTAAGAGTGCTGAAGTTTGCGTTCATATCCGTCAGCAATGTAGTTCGTGGTTGATGTAAATCGCAAAAAATCAGAGGCCATGCATAAATCTGATATTTCCTTTAGTGTGGAACTTTGGGAATGTACCACAAGTCCGATGCATGACCATGTTTCCCAAACATTTGGCCCCATCATTGGCGTGGAAGGTGCCCTTTCTCGCAAGCTCGTCTGCTTGCAGATTGACGAGAATATCCATATGTCCCGGCATAGAGCAGAGGATAACCTTATTCTGCCAACCTAGCTGGGTTAGCTTTCCCAGACAGTGCCAACTGTCTTTGATTTAACCCCATAAGAGCTGAGTGCTCGAATGGCGGCCTGATTGTCAGATAGTAATGCTATGTCCTGAATTTTGTATCACCTATCGAAGTTAAATTGAGCACATCTTTCGTTGTCATAGACTATCTTGAATCCAAAACTTTTGCTTCTGTCCAAGATGCCATCCGTATACCAAAAAATATTCCCTCTTTTAAGAGAGTATGCTTGTTCCAGATTACTCCATTCATTTTTGTTACTTAGCCTCGAAGTGCTTTGCAATTCTGTCCAATTCTGTCAGCCATTTGGTTCTATAGTTCACAAAATCCCCTAATGAGTTTCATATTGCACTAACCAAAGTCTCCAAAGCTTTGGTCTTTATTGCCATATACAGCGGACTTAAATCCAACCGAATATAATGGGTCCGCCATCTAACGTTTTTTTTCAACTAGTGCTTATTAATTAGTTTTATCCTTCCGTTGAACGAATATGGTTGTGTATACGCTTGAACAACGCTGGGAAATATTGCGACATTACTTTGAAAATCATGCTAATGTTGCAGAATGTGTGCGAAAATTGCGTACGGATTTTGGAAGAAGAGAAGCACCGTCAGCTTCGTATGTTCCTTATCTTGTGAAAAAAGTGAAAGAAGCTGGCATCCTCAAACAAAAAGCCAAAAACAGTGCGTACACCCGAGAATATTGCTGCTGTGGCAGAAAGTGTGCGTGAAGCGCCATCAACATCAATTCACCGTCGTTCTCAACAATTGAACATTTCGGAGACATCATTGAGACGAATTTTGCATAAATACCTTGGTATATCGCCATACAAAGTCCAATTGGTTCAGGAGTTGAAGCCAATTGACCATCCAATGCGTTTTCGCTTCGCTAAGTGGGCCTGCGATCGACTTACAGAAGATGCCGATTTTGGCAAAAAAAATCATCTTTTCAGATGAAGCTCATTTTGATTTTGGCGGGTGTGTAAACAAGCAAAATTGTCGCATTTGGGGCACAGAAAACCCGCACGCATACATTGAAAAGCCGACGCACCCAAATCGAGTCACTGTTTGGTGCGGATTTTGGTCCAGAGGCATAATTGGGCCATTTTTCTTCGAAAATGAGCATGGAGTGGCCGTTACAGTCAATGGCGATCGTTATCGGGCCATGTTGAACGAATTTTTGTTCACAAAAATTGAAGAGGAGGATATTGGCAACATTTGGTTTCAACAGGACGGCGCTACGTGCCACACAGCCGAAGCTACACTCGATGTTTTGCGCCCTGTTTTTGAAGATCGCATTATCAGCCGCAGAGCTGATGTCGTTTGGCCACCTCGAAGCTGTGATTTGACACCGTTGAACTATTATTTGTGGGGTGCCGTCAAAGATAAGTGTTACGCCGACAACCCAGAGACAATTGACGCTTTAAAGGACAATATTCGTGAAGCCATTGGTGAAATACAGCTGCACACAATCGATAATGTGCTTAAAAATTGGACCGATCGTGTAGACTACTGCATGGCCAGCCGAGGCAGCCATTTGAAATGAAATTATTTTCCATTATTAACCGGAAGGATTGTACTTTCAAATAAAAAAAGAAATTTGACAAAATATTCAGTAGTTTTTTTTTTTAAGCATTTTCAAAAAAAAAAAATGTTATTTGGCGGACCCTTTACAACACTTTTGGTGAACAGGATGTCATTTTCCCTGTTATACTAACACACTTTAGTCTTTGTACCTTATCTAACTCCAAATGAGTTGTTTTTAGAGCCGTTCTGCCAGCCCAGAAAAATATCTGATAAATTAGCGCATAATTCTTGAGTTGCATCGCCAGGATTTTACTGCAATTCTTCCGCATATATGTAATTATGGCATGTCTGGTCTTTCCATAGACACTCTCTATATGAGGCAGCCATGTTGGTTTGCTCTCCTGTGATATTTCCAGATTTTTTAATTACATTTTCTGTGATATTGCTCTACCCAGCAGTCGAATATTCTTTCTTTTAGGAAGCTTTATCCTTTTTGTAAATGACTCTATTATCGTCTTGTCCGGGTTTATCCTTCGCCGCACTGTCATGCATCAACGACCACCAACATCTTCTTGAATGATGTCGCAGAGAGACAAATTTACCTTTAGCCATCCAGGCTATATTAGTGTGTTTTTGCAATGTAGAGTTAAAACACAATGACATGTTTGCGGAAATCTGTACTGGAGGATAATTTCAAATGATGAAATGTGAAGTCAAGGCTTTTTTGAATAGAGCCTCACATCTAATAAGCAACTGCTTGCTATTTACAACGTTTTTTAAAAAACTAAAAAAATTTTTTAACACCAAAAATTAAATTTCGAAATTACTAAAATTCACCAATCGCTTAAGCTGTTCATAGAAGTTCGCATAAATCTAAAAGAAATTTTTTTCAGATTAATTTTGTGTTTGAAATGCATAGCATATTTCCTTTTAATTTGGTCCTTAAATTCCTTAAAAAGAAAACCTTAACATATCACTTCATTGCTAATACTGATAAATCACTTGTCAATAAAAATCCATTTCAATGGATTTCTTTTTTGATTTTATTGCCAAGTTTTCAAATGCAACAGAACAACTCTTCCGTCATAAATCTCTCGATATTAATCGTAGCCAAACTAAAGATGCCTCATTTCGTAAAACATTTTGAATATTCTTTGAAAATTGTTTGTGTGTGTTGTGGTTTCAAAGAATTTGAAAATGTGTTAAGTTATGCAAACAACAATGTCAATAACAAAATGAATAGGCCCTCTTATATAAAATCAAAAAAAAAAAAAAAACCAAAAAAAAAGGGAGGGAAAAAAAGCAGAAGATTTACCAAATGCAAACATAAAATTTTGCAAATAATTTCAAGAATTGCCACAAACTAAATAAATCACTCAAATTGAAAGCGAAAAAAAAATATACAAAATGTTGCAAAGCAAAATCCAAATGAATACGATTTAAAACCCGAAAAAAAAACCTAACAATAAATGAAGAAGAAGAAGCTGAAGAAAAAAAGTATGTATGTTTTGAAAAGAGATCGTGCAATACTTGTCTTTTGTGTCACCCGTTGAAAGATACGAAAATCTTTCACACAAAACCACGGTCGCGTTGACAATAACGATCAATGAATGAATGAATGACTGGGTTGGTAGGTTGGCTGGTTGGTTGGTTGGTTGGTTGGCTGTTGTTCAGATGCCCGTAACAACTCAGACGGACATGTAGCAAAGGACAGACATTCAGGGCATATATTAAAACAACGAAGGGCTTTTAATGTTAAACGTCAGCAATTCAAAAAAAAAAAAAAAAAAAAAAAAACAATCGAACGAAACACGGGAGATAGAAGGAATCTGTTGGGTTGGGTGATATATGACAATGAACAATATAAAAATGATACTCTATTGTTTTCGAATTTAACAAAACTTCTTCTTCTTCGTTTTTTATTTTTATACAAACGAAATCCTTTCTATGCTGCAGGCGAAACATGAGTGCGTGTGTTTATATTCTCCTTAAGGACTACATACGTATGCTAGAGTATTTAGTAAAAATGGTTTTAGAAAACCGGTTTTGGGATAGCATTCAACAGTTTAAGTTTTTATACACACAAAATAAAGTTATCCTCTGCTAGGTCCCAGGTCACAAGGGATTGCTCGGCATTGAGTAAGCAGACAAGCATGCGAGGAGGGAAGCTTCTATGCCGTTAAGAGTGTCGAAATTAAATATTTTGGGTTCAGGAGTAAATATTCAGACGCCATGAGTAAAATCGCGGGTATCTGCCAAGCAAAAGTTTGTGGCATTAAAAGACGTGCTCAATTCAACTTAGTTAGGATCAGAAGTCAGCAATGAATATTCAAAAAAATGAGTAGCATCGAATCATACTCATACTTTCTAATATTTATACGCATTCATACTTATTTTAATATTATGGAACCTTTACTCATATTCAAAGTTTTAAATACTCTTCACATTCATACTTAACAACACGTATGATGTTGTTGATTTCGACTCTGCATAACTCAACATATACACGAAGCATAAAATACGAGTATGAATCACGTACGAACACTAAAATACTCACTGGAAGGTTGTGTGTTTGCTCTACTTGCTGCTCTGTCTTTTTGGCTTATGTGGTTTTTTTCTTTTTTTGGAAATGCAACCACAACTAAGAGTGTTAATTTTGATGAATGATTCGAGTCACTCGAATCATATATAACTATTATAAGTATTTTTCTGAAGTCGCCGTAGTCTAGTAGGTAGTGTGTTGGCTTATTAGACTGAAGGCCCGAGTTCGAATCCCAGGTCAGACATCAAAACGAAAATATGAAAATATTTCTTCGGCGACTTCCTCTCAGCAGATTTCTGGCAAAAACTCTGAGAGTAAAAAAATTGCCATGAAAAAAGCTTCTCAAAAAAACTGTCGTTCGGAGTCGACTTTAAACTGTAGGTCCCGCCACTCATGTATAAAATTAACGCACACAACATAAGTGGTGTGAGAAGCTAGGTCGTAATCCTGACTGAAGGGTTGTAATGACCAATTATGTATGTAAGTATTTTTCTAAAGTTATGAATCTGAATGGGTAGGCTTATGAATCAAACATATTTCGAATGGTATGAGTTTGATGTCAACATTGTACGCATACTCATTGCAACCTGTACTTATAAATCAACGTTATAGTGAGTAAGTATGAATCAGAGTACATATTTAAATTTCAAAATTGTTGACTCACATATGTATATTCAAAATATCATGAGTGCTTATGAGTAGCGAAAAAACGATTAATTGCTGATTTCTGATTCAGAAATCATGCGCAAAATCGTGGGATCTTCCAAGCATAAGTTTATGCAAGCAAAAGATGTGCTCAATTCAATTTGGTTAGGATGTTTAAAAGACTGGACATAGAAATACTATCTGGCATTTGGGCCGGAATTCCATTAATCGGCTCTTTTGAGGTTTCAGGGTACCACGGCCCTGTGGGCATTCTAGGCAATGAGTAAGCATAAGAGTTTGTGAAAAGTGGAGCTTTAAGGACGTTGATGGGACCAGAAACCTTCTGTGCAATGGAGGCAGATTAATGTATGCCAGAAGAAAACATAACAAGTTCTGATATGGTAAAAGGTTTAGACCAGAAGTTTTTGTACAGAAAAACGTTCAATCAAGTTCTCGCTCTGCTTTAAGGGGGACTCTGTGCATATACAGGGTGGCTGATATATAATGCAACAAAGTAAAGCGCTATATTTTTTTAATTTTATTGTTCAAAAGCCAAAAATGTTGGAAATAACATCAAATTTTAGAATCAGTTTATATTTGTTCGAATTGGCCACCTTTGGTACGAATTATGGCCTTCAAACGGCCGACAAAGCCATCACAGGCTGCAGGAAAGTGGCTCTACGGTATTTTGGCCCATTCCCGGCGAAGCGCCGTCTTGAGATGATCGACACTTTGGTATTTTTTAGTGAGAAACTTACTCTCCAAAATGCCCCAGGCGCGAAAGTTCAACGGATTGAGATCCGGAGATTTTGGTGGCCATTGTGCGATAGAAATGAAGCGAGGAACCTCCTTTTTAAGCCATTCTGAGTGCGGTGGTGCTGAGTCCTGATGGAATGTCCATGGTCTGCGGCCGAAATGTTTGTCTGCCCAGGGCTTCAAGACATTTTCCCGATAATATTCGGCATTTATTTTGACCCCACGGTCGATGAATACGAGCGGGGATCGACCATCGGCCGTTAAGGCGGCCCACACCATTACCATCGGCGGCGCTTGAGTTCTGGTGGCCAATCGCAGGTGTAAATTTTCAGCTGACCTCTTTGGCAAGTAAACCCGATCATTTTGTTTGTTCACAAACTGCTCAATTTGGAATGGCTTCTCATCGGTGAAAACCAAATTCGGTAACTGGCCACTTTCGTGCAAGCGAAGTAACTCCTTGGCTCTTTCCAGTCTAACTTTTTTTTGTCCATCGGTGAGCTCTTGCACTTTTTGGAACTTCAATGGCTTTAGTCCAAGCTCATTTTTCAATATGTGTTGCATCCGTTCTCGCGATATGTTCAGCTCACGAGCAATTTTTCTACCACTGCGGCGTGGATTTCGATCAAATCTGGCCTTCACTTTTCGGATCATTTCTAGTGTTGTTACCGTTTTTTTTCGTCAACTTTTTGGACGCTATGCAACACTGCCAATATCACGGTAACGAGCAATGGTACGATAAACAAAAGATTTATTCACATTTAAATGCTGGAAGGCTCTAACGATAGCCACCTGTGGTTTTCCAGCCAAATATAAAGCAATCACACTATCACGCTTGAATTCCATCACGAATAACTTTTTTTCTGAATGCAATAGATCAAAATGCTTTTGTAAGCTTGTAAATAATAAAATGAACTGTCACTGGAATAAATCTGTCAGACGAGCGGTTTACAAATGATAAGAACCTGAAGTTGGTTGCAATACATATCAGCCACCCTGTAGGATAGTATTCGGGGAAGCAATTGCTGTAATATCCGGAAAATGATAATTAGATATCCCAACCTAAGAGTTTATTTGGTTTTATTATTAGTAAAGGATTTAGAGGATAAATTATAGAGATACCCCATAGAGTTTGAGGGGGATACAATAGATCATATGGTCGGACTTTTAAGACACATCTTCATGACAATAAGTTTTTGTACAGAAAAACATTCAATCCATTTCTTAGACATGTTCCAATGTCTATCAATTCCATTAAGTTGCTCCTACTCATTATGGATGCATTCTCACTCTATGTCTTCTGTGCATACAGGACAGTATTCGAGGAGGCAATTGCTGTAAAACCCGCGAAACTTATAATTTTGATAACCAAGCGGAAAAGCTTAAGCTTCGGCGCCAATATAAGAATACTTTTCCAAAGTGGAAAAAACAGCATGGAATTCAATAAACCGTGGGTGATCCAACAAACCTGGTTGTCGAATTTCAAAACTGCTATGTCCAGCGGTAGAACCAGGCAACTATTTAATTTCGACAAGAGAACGGTTCGCATTCTAATGGGAATTTTATTAGCAATTGCGCTCACAAGCACTGTCTGTCCCATCAGGATTACTGCAGAAACTGCCATGATGTAGAGGAAACTGACTCGTTACAACACCTTTTATGCAAGTGCCCTGCACATCGGAACAGATGTCATCGGTTTTTGGGTGACAGAACGTTTGAAGATCTGGGTAACGTGGCACTAGGGTAACTGGTCAGTTTCATCCGGAGCTCGAGGTGGTACAGACCCACCGTTTTTACTTTACACTGTGTAACACAATGGGCCATATGGGCCACCCAGTGAAATTGCCTGTGAGCGACAGGCCACCTGATATGGAAGCCCTATGATCGTTCTAGGAGGCTTTCATTCTGATCAACTGCCGAATGCCACGGCATTCAAATCAATTTTATCTTATTACCAGTGGTTTTAAGAGCCTTTATTGAAAATAATTTCAGCAAAGTTTTCAACGATTGAATTAGTAGCTGGTAAGTTCCTCTATTCAATTTGAAAACCGAAAGATTAAACAATTTGTAGGCCTAAAGGTTCGGTGCAGGGAAGCCTAATCAGTTGAGAAATTTGAGGATCAGGCTTTAGTTCTTTAAATATAGAATTTGTTGCATAATTTTATTTCTATTGTTCAGAATTTTTTAGTTAAGATGGTGTTTGATATACTGGCTCAGATTCTGGACTGATAGGTCTACCACCTGTCATTGCCTCTGTGGTGATTGTTATTGGTAGTTTTCTATATTTTTAGCCGAAAAATTTTGTTTAAATTGAAGCACAAATTCGGTTTAAAATTATTTTGTAATGTTAGTCGTTTCCACTCTTAAAGAACAAAAAAAAAACCGATTTTCAGTTTTTAGATTCTGCTTACCCTACAGAATGCAAACGAATATGTTTTCAGTTGCCAGTTGATGTTGTAGTTTCAATGTTATTCAAAACGGAGACAAATATCTCTGCCTCATTGTAAGCGCATCGAAACGTAACGATCATCATGACATGAATGTTTAAAAAACAAAAACAAAAAATCAAAATCACAATTACAATTGTTTTGTTGTTGGACTCTTTTTTTTTTTTTTTTTTTTTTTTTTTTTTTGATCTACGAAACTGTCACTAGTGATCATAAGGAAACAAATTTATGGGTTTATCCCATTTCAATGATGGGTATAAATGGACTGCGTTTCAGTTGGTATTTTTTGCTATCAGTACGGCCATCATAACGATCAGATATGCAAAGTATTTTTGATAAGAAATTATCAACAGAAACGTTTTGTATCGATGATAAGCAATATTTATGATGAAGCATGTTTTAAAATATCACAACATTACCGGTAAATATCAGGGATTTTGTGGTAACACAGATGACAGACATAACTGGTCATTACAACCCTTCAGTCAGGATTACGACCTAGCTTCTCACACCACTTATGTTTTGTGTGTGAAGTAGCCGTAGTCTAGTAGGTAGTGTGTTGGCTTATTAGACGTAAAGCCCGAGTTCGTATCCCAGGTCAGGCATCAAAACGAAATATGAAAAAAAAAATATTTCTTCGGCGACTGCCTCTCAGCAGATTTCTGGCAAAAAACTCTGAGAGTAAATAAAATTGCCATGAAGAGCTTCTCAAAAATCTGTCGTTCGGAGTCGACTTTAAACTGTAGGTCCCGCCACTCATGTATAAAATTAACGCATACAACATAAGTGGTGTGAGAAGCTAGGTCGAAATCCTGACTGAGAAGGGTTGTAATGACCAATTATGTATGTATGTATGTTGTGTGTGTTAATTTTATACATGAATGGCGGGACGTACAGTTTAAAAATCGATGCCGAATGACAGATTTTTAAGAAATTTTTCCTGGAAATTTAATTTACTCTCAGATTTTTTTCACGAAATCTGCTGAGAGGAAGTCGTCGATGAAATATTGTTTCATATTTCGTTTTGTTGGAAATGTCTGACCTATGGCTTGAACCGTGGCCTTACGTCTAATAGGCCTACACACTATCTACTAGACTACGGCGACTCCAACAATACGAAATATATCCTTCAGTGTCTGCCCCTAAAGAGTCTTCTGGCAAAAACTTTAAGGGTAAACAAAAGTGCCATGAAAGGCTTCACAAATCTGTCGTTTAAAATCGACGTTAAATTGTAGGTTCCGCCACTTACCGTTAAAATTATTACACACAACATGGCCGGTGTGGTAAAAGCTAGGTTGTAAGCCTGACTAAGGTGTTGTAATAATTGGTTATTAAGTAAATTAAAATATTGTTACGTTTTTACTTTTTTAAAAACGTTTGAAATATGAGTTCGATGATTGCAAACAAAATAAAAATTAATTTCAAATTTAATTTGTTTCAATCAAATCCTTTTTTGTTCGCACTATTTTGTGTGTCACTGTTCACAACTTGATGAATACAACAATAATTGACTTTGTTCGCTAACAACGCAGATCTTTACAACGGACATCTTCAAACCACGACTGTTCCCTTCACACGCAACGCACACACAAGGCTTGCCTTTTTATATGCTCACATAAATAGTCCGATGAACGTTCTTGAAGTCGAATGTTCGTGGTCTCGCCTACTCGAGAATTTCCATCGCGATTTCATTGTTGTTTGTGTACTTTGTCTACGTTGTTTGTGTACTTTGTCTACGTTGTTTGTTGTTGCGTTGTTCCTTACTTATCAATTCCCTTTTCTTTCATACTGATGGTTTTTGTAGCTTTTAGTTATCGTTTTAATATTAAACGATGTTACACCGTTTCCATTTTCGTAACAATATAAATTCCAAATCCGTTTAAGAGGTGTATTCAAAATGGAAACTCCACTATCTTTAACGACTTTTGACATTAGCATCCAAACAATATTGGAAATAAAGTGTTTTATATTCCTTCAAGATATAGGTTTGTATAGGTTTTTCAGTGTAACTACTTTTAGTATCACGAATTTAAGTATAAGAGAATTTCAGTATAAGAGAAATTCGTGAGATTAGGCAATGCCAAAAACACTCAATAAAGTTTGTAATTTCACGATGAATAGACTAACCAACGAACAACACATGCAAATCATAAAATGTTCTTGACTACATATGGATATGTGAGAAAATTAAGTCTATTTGGGCCGAATGGGCTACTTAAACTTTTGGAATCAAATTTTGCACAAATTTAGCGTTATTGTACATTGACTGCGATATTCATAAAATAAGCCTTATTGTAGGCTTATAGTATACAACAGTTATTTAACAATTTTTCACTTATAAACCAATTATAAAAATTTGTATTCATAAACGCACAATAACAGTTCGAACGACAGATTCTTGAGACACTTTTCAATTGAAATTTTATTTTCTGTCAGGGTTTTTGCCAGAAATCTGCTGAGAGGCAATCGCCCACTTTATTGGAAATGTTTGAAGTCGCCGTAATCTAGTAGGTAGTGTGTTGGCTTATAAGACGTAAGGCCACGGTTCAAACCCCCAGGACAAACATCCAATCGAAAATATGAAAATATTTCTTGGGCGACTGCCTGCTCAGCAAGATTTCTGGCAAAAACTCTGAGAGCAAATAAAATTGCCATGAAAAGTTTCTCAAAAAATCTGTCGCACAGAGGTACATTTTGCGTGAAAACCTGGCCAAAATTAATAGAAATATTTTATGAGTTAATGGCTGGAATTTTTTGATAGTGTTAGTGATAATTAGGCCCAAGGATGAACCCAACTGATTTTGGTTCAAATCGGTCCATGATTTCGCCTAGCCCCCATACAAATTCCCTTCAAAATTGCACTTATTTACACATAATTATGGTAATTAAACAAAAATCACGATCAAATTTAGCATGGATCAGTTTTGTGTACTAAGAAATTATGGTGTAAAGTTTGGTGAAAATCGGATCACATTTGACCCTAGTCCCCATATAAAGCCCCCTTTAGAAATTCACGTTTACGCTTATAAATGGCTTAAAAACATCGGTATCCTGATGAAATTCGGTATGAAAGTGTATTTTGTAAATCTAAATCATATTACCAAATTTTTTTATGGTTGGTCTATAATTGTCCCTAGGTTCAAAATAGGGTCCCTTAAGAAAATATGTTTTGCAATTATAATTGGCTTAAAAATTTTATTACCTCTATGAAATTCGACATGAACATGTTTAATATGAATGTGAATCATTCTACCTGATTTTATTATGATCGGATCATAAGTGCCCCTAGGTACCACACACGGTCCATTAAGAAAATCAAACATACATCTCATATTGTTATAATAGTCGATATACTATGTGATTAAGTTTTTAAAGTTCTATGATAATTAACGTTTATTTATAATATTTATTTTACATTATTTAATACTTAACTTAAAAATATTTAAAAAGTGCAACTAAATACAATCGTTAAAATCGTTATCATTTTCATCATCAATGTCAGGCAGGAGTAATTTAATAGTATCTGATGAAAATGCTTTTCTATTCCTTCGCGATTTTTGTGTACTGCAGCTTATAAAAGGGTCCTATTCAGGACATCTCGATTAAGGTTTTATTTCTCATTCTATTGAGAAATACGGCCATATGGCTTTATTGCCTATGGCTTTATTACACTGCGTTTAATTCTTTTTAATTTTTCAAAAAAAAGGAAAATTTTCAAAAAATCGCCAAATATAATTGCGCAAATTTGCGCAAAATTTTTTTTTGTTCCTGAATGTAGAGAGTTCATATTTTCTTGCGGTATTTAAAATTAAACTACTAAAAACTACTTTCACCTTTAAAATCCTTATCTTTTTTTTAGGGAGGGTAAAAAAATGCGAAATTTTCATTATTTTTAAATTTTGAACGGATAATTTTAACATTAATATAAGAGATATACATATTTATAAAAAACTGAAAGTAGCAGTTGCTCATACCTTTCAAAAAAAAAAAAAAAAAAAAAAATCAATATAAAACCTCTATTCGTTTAGCCGCAAAAAATATCATATAAACCTATTAAAATTTCAAAAAAACACCAAAAACGCATTTAATTTTCTTCACTTTCCTGAATTTGACATCGTCTCAAATCTACAAATCTCAACTTAAAGTCGTGAAAATTCACTACATAATGCAGAATTTTGTTGTCTATCGAACTGCATACTCAGTTTCTTAAATTTCTTTAAATTAATTTTTGCTTTTTTGGCCAGGTTTTCAGGCAAAATGCCCCTCTGTGTGTCGTTCGGAGTCGACTTTAAACTGTAGGTCCCGCCACTCACGTATAAAATTAACGCACACAACATAAGTGGTGTGAGAAACTAGGTCGTAAACCTAACTGAAGGGTTGTAATGACCAATTATGTATGTATATTTGACCTGCGGTTTGAACCGTGGTCTCAGCTCTTATAAGCCAACTAGCCTACTGTTTTCTAGACTTTAAAAAAAAAATAAAAAAATAAAAGGAAACAGTGTTACAATCATATCATTTCATTACTCTAATGATTGACGTAAAAATAATTTTCCAATTTTTAATTAAATTCTCTTCTCCTTCATTTTCATTTTCATTTTTATTTCATTAAGAGGCTCAAATGATTGAGTTGAACAGAAACTGTTGGTATCAAAAATATATTTGACCAGAGTACTACGAACGACGACTAGCAGCAGTAGTTGTAGTACACAGCGGCTGTGTTGCAGTTACTGATCTCATAAATAATCATAATGTTGGTGTTAAGTAAGAAGGGGGTGGGCAATTGAAATGTTGTTTTATTTTTGCTGCTGTTGTAGTTAATATTGTTGCAACAACGGCTATTCGACAACAACAACAACAGCAGCAGCAAAATAGTAGAAATAAAGAAAAAAAGCAAGCCAAGCCAAGCCAATTCATATTGAACATTATCAACAGAAGCAATAACACCAATCGAACAGCAGCTACTTTAAATGAACAATTTTATTTTTATCCGTTAAGCAAATCTTACACCAGAAATGAATGTTTCTTAAAGTTGTTTTTCTTTCGTTTTTTCGTTTTTGGTTTTTTTTCTTCTTTATTATTATTCGTTTTCCTTTTTTTTTCGTCTTTTAATTTTATTATTTTTTTTTGTTGCAAAATAAGTAGAAAAAGAAAATAAAATAAATAAAGAAGAGCGTATTTTACTTCCCACCACAAGTATTGTGCGGTAAACACTAATCGTCCTTTTGGTTGTACTTCATTACGGGCACAGTTCCACTTTTGTTATCGCCCCACTGAGGTAACGCATTGTACCACATATAATTTATTGAATTTGAAATATTTAGTTTTGAGAAAGATCTTTGTCTCTCTTTATCTTCCCTTTCGTTGACCATACTTTTCCATAACTCTGCTCCCATTCCGCAGAATGGTTCTGGCGCATCAGCGCAGTGAAAGCGTCCTTCCTCGCAAGATGGTATGCTTGCTCATTTCTGAAACCTCATAGAGCCGATTGCTGGTATGACGACCTGGTTGTTAAATAGCATTTCCATAGGACTTTGGGACCCTGGAACTTCACAAGAGCCAAGTGCTAGAATGGCAACCTGACTGTTAGATAGCATTTCTATATCCTGTCTTTTGAACCTCCTAACCAAGTTGAATCTGAAGTCACCGTAGTCTAGTAGGTAGTGTCTAAGCTTATTAGACGTAAGGCCACGGTTCACATGCATGGCTTTTGTCTTATAGAAATTGATGGGCAATAGGTATTCTTCTTTACATAGTCGTACTTGCAAGCTGTTCAATTTGTCCTGTTGTAGCTTCCCTTCATGGATATATTCGTAATATCTACCTCACACGTCAGGCCCTTAAGATGTTTCATACTAATTGGATGATAGGACAAGTCTCTGTTGCGAGCGGAATTAAGGAATTAAACAACCTTATCCATTAATTAGTACCACAAATACGAGAGGGGAAGAATAAGCCCTAGTCGAAAATATCTGTAATTATATTTTTACAGTCAGAAAAAGCCTCTCTAATCAATTAAACTTCAGAGGAAGGCGGCATGTGGTTTCAGACAATTGAAAGTTGTTTCAGTTAGTTGGTGTAGCTTTTTTTAAATTTTCCCAAGTCCCTGGCAACCATTAAATTTTAGACCTCAACCTTCTTTTCCCGTTCCTTATCGATTTACTTAATTCACCCAACGTGGGTGATGTTAGAAGTAAGACAACATTCCTGACTAAATAGTTGTAATAGCCAAATACATACATACAGGGTGGGCCAAAAGTCACGAAGGGGTTTAATCGTTTAATCGTTCTTGGGAATCTCGTGGCTTTAGTTCTTGCACTAACTGCAGCTTGTATGGGAAAAGATGTAAATTTCCCTTTAATATTCTGCGTAAAGACCGCCGAGACATTTGCAGCTCAGCAGAGCGCCTTCGAGTTGATGTTTCAGGATTCTCCTCAACACTCTCCAGAACGCGTTGAATATTTGCTTCATTAATTACAGAATTTGGTCTTCCGCTTCGTGGAAGATCCCTTAGTGAGCCTTGTTCCTGAAAACGTGTCACTAATTGATTCGGATGGTGAATTCCGCACATTAAAATGACGACGATAGGCTCGTTGAGTTTGAATTATTGATCGATGATGTTCAAAATAAAGTTCTATGATTTTGGTTCGCTGGATAACGTTGTAACCTTCCAAAATTAATCTCCCAGATTCATTTTACAAGTCCTAAAAAGAAAAATAAAAAAAAATTAAACTAGAAAAGTTATTAATTTTTCAAATCCCTTCGTGACTTTTGGCCCACCCTGTATAAATGACTAGGGGATTAAAAACTATTCCTATCGTGCCAAATTTTCTTTAGTTTCAACGATATGGAAACCGAAACCCTACTACGCCTGATGTTGTTCTGAAACTGCATTCTTAATTAGGTGTTTGGAGAGCATGTTTATCCACACTAGTATGTTATTAAATTGGAGTTGGTGTGGTCTAGTAGTCAGTATCTAGGATTACTAAACGCAAGTTCGGAAGTTTGAACCTTAGCACTGACATTTTGGAAAAAAAGAAATTTGAAACAGTCAAAAACCTGGGCAAATACCCAGCAAAATCATAAGCGATTGTTTGGTTAAAATACTTGAGAGCTCAGTGATCGTAGATTCTTGGAAATGTAAGTGGTAAACGATGCTATAAACATATTGTAGAGGCTGTGAGATCGTGGACTTACATTTATGTGAGTGAAAGTTTCTATCAAAATTCGGTCAAGCAATTTAAATGACAGCAAATTGTATTGAATTTTAAAAATCCATGAATGCTATACAAATTGAACTAAATTTTTCTCACAATAGGATAGGGCATCACATAATTAAGCATGACCATGAGTAACTTTCTTATTTGTTTTCTTTTGAAAATTGCAATTTTCTTTAGCAACATTTACATGAGTTTGGCGCATAAATTGTAAATTTTCCTTTTCTGATACATAATAACAGTGGTCTACATGGACTACACCAATTGTTATGTTTTTACCAATTAAAAAATTAGATTGTAAATATAATTAAAATAAATTTGTGTTTAGTTTTAATTAAAATTCTTTATTATTCGCACAATTCTGTGTGCCACTGTTCACAACTTTATGTAAACAACAACAATTGCTTTCTTTTGTTATTCCTCTGTTTACACACTTTGCATAAACAATAACAATTATTAGACAATTGTTCGACAGATCTTTGTAATGGAGATCTTCACGATTACTCTCTTCAAACACACTCGCGTCTTCACACAAGACTAACTGAACTTCACTTTACTGCTAATAATTAACCCACGTCGTGTTAGTAAAAGTCGCCGTAGTCTAGTAGGTAGTGTGTTGGCTTATTAGACGTGAAGCCCGGGTTCGTATCCCAGGTCAGGCATCAAAACAAAATATGAAAAAAAAAAAAATATTTCTTCGGCGATTTCCTCTCAGCAGATATCTGGCAAAAACTCTGAGAGTAAATAAACCTGCCATGAGAAAGTTTCTCAAAAAACTGCCGTTCGGAGTCGACGTTAAACTGTAGGTCCCGCCACTCACGTATAAAATTAACGCACACAACATGAGTGGTGTGAGAAGCTAGGCCGTAATCCTAACTGAGAAGGGTTGTAATGACCAATTATGTATGTATGTATGTTGGTAAAATATGTGGTTCTCTTTTGAAAATCAAGTTGCCTCTGCCATTTTCATTGCAATCAATAGGTTAGGTTAGGTTTAATTGCCGCTTTTGCGAATAGTTGGGTTTCGTTGGTAGTTGAATTTGTGATTCTGTTTTTCTATTCACAATGATAATACTTCTTAATGCAAAAATTATGAATTGCTTTAGCGATTCTGAAAGATTGACAGGTTCTATTGGTAAGATAGGGATGAAAAAAAGAGGCTCAATGTGAGATCAATAACTCTTAGTTTGGGCTTAGCAGTGTTTTAAAATTTTTATAATATTTTTATATAGTGAAACTAGCATATTTCTCTTTTCAATGACATTTTGTGGACAGTCTCAGAACATTAGAGCTTTACTTTTGTAAATAAACTCAAAAATATTCCTCAACTGCTCCTGGCTTGGTTGTTTTCTATTACAGAAGACCTGTAAAATCCAAGGATTCAGTATACCTGTATATTTACCATACAATAGACTAACAACACAACTTTGATATGACGCGGTACTTGCAGGCGTATCGTATCCAGATGCAAATTGCATCACCAAAGACAACTAATGCGGAAGTATCACACGTATTTATCGTTACCAACTGCATTATCAGGATACCAGCTCAACTTATTTTTTTTGGCCAAAAGGATCCCCTATGCAAAAGTTCCTATCTACTACTACACAGATGGCCTGTATAATAAAGGACCAGAAAATTAAGTCTCCGGCTACCGGACCGGTTTTTTAAACGAAGGTACGTGCGATCAGACTATGTATGATCTTCATCGATAGTCAAAAAACAAATGAGACAGTACCATTCAAGGAAAAGGAGTGTAGTTCTATTCTTAAGAAGGCGAATAAAAATTACTTCAGGCATTGCACGTTGCGAGATATATGAGTATCTGATCGTCAGACAATGATCGGAAGTAAAGAAGCGAATAATATGGTTAATAGAGCCGTAGTATTACATGACATAAATTAAAGGAACCCACTACATTTTAATGCATTGGAAACGTCACTCGGATTGTTCTGGAATAATGATACCACAGGACACTCCGCCATACACGTACAATGGAACTGGATGGCGATAAGAGTTATTAAAGAATGAAGGGCATGTGGTAAAGATATCGAAACGATTGAAGAGTTTTTATGTTATTGTCCAGCTTTTGGGAAGTTCTAGATCCCAACAATACACACATACGTAATTGGCCATAACAACCCTTCAGTCAGGATGGCGATCTAGCTTCTGACACCACTACTTATTTTGTGTGTGTTAGTTTTATACAGGGTGGGGCAAAAGTCGCGAAGGGATTTGAAAAATTAATAACTTTTCTAGTTTAATTTTTTTTTTTATTTTTCTTTTTAGGACTTGTAAAATAAATCTGGGAGATTAATTTGGAAGGTTACAACGTTACCAGTGAACCAAAATCATAGAACTTTATTTTCAACATCATCGATCAATAATTCAAACTCAACGAGCCTATCGTCGTCATTTTAATGTGTGGAATTCACCATCCGAATCAATTAGTGACACGTTTTCAGGAACAAGGCTCACTAAGGGATCTTCCACGAAGCGGAAGACCACATTCTGTAATTAATGAAGCAAATATTCAACGCGTTCTGGAGAGTGTTGAGGAGAATCCTGAAACATCAACTCGAAGGCGCTCTGCTGAGCTGCAAATGTCTCGGCGGTCTTTACGCATAATATTAAAGGGAAATTTACATCTTTTCCCATACAAGCTGCAGTTAGTGCAAGAACTAAAGCCACGAGATTCCCAAGAACGATTAAACGATTAAACCCCTTCGTGACTTTTGGCCCACCCTGTACATGAATAGCGGAACCTACAGATTAAAGTCGACGTCGGTTCTTGGAGATATCTGACGTGTTGTTTAAACCATGGCCTCACGCCACAACATACAACATACGGCGACTTCAACAAGTCAGAGGAGTAGACTGGGAGAATATAAGGAAATTTGTATGAAATAAAGACTTCTTATAGAGAGTATGTTTTTTTTTTTTTTTTTTGTCTTGAGCAGGAGGTGGTAATCTTCCAACAAAAGCATGCACGATTCACCATCACTGGTGCCTATGTACTAAACCCACCCCCTACACACTTCAACCACTCTCCCTCCACGGGACTGCTGTAAGGTACTACTTCGCGGAGTGCTGATTAGCTCGAAAGCTTTATCACATTATCTCAAATTTCGCCTACGTTCCTCCAGTCTTCGGAGTTCTGGCATTACTTCAGTCATTTTCTGGCTGTATTGGCTCCATAGCGTCCTAGAATTCTACAGCTCCTCCATGAGCCGGTTTGGTTTTAATCTAGTTTCTCCGGGCCATCTAAATCTGGGGCAGCATGTTAGGATATGCTCTGCATCCTCCTCTTCATCTACACAGTTTGGGCATATAGGGGAAGTATCATGTCCAAACCTGTGCAGGTACTTCCTAAAACATCCATGACCAGTTAGGAACTGGGTCACTTAGTAATTCAGCTCGCAATGTTTGTTCTCCATCCAACGGATTATAGAAGGGACAAGGTGAAATGTCCATCTTCCCTTCAAACTGCTCTCCCATCGTGACTGCCATTTGTGCATGGAAGTCCTTCTTTCCTCCGCTTTTATAGCCGCTGTCCGTCCTGGACACTCGAGACGGCGAAAGTATATCCGCCTCATCTCATCCGCCAATAAGTCTATTGGTATTGTCTTTGCCAATACCAATACCGCTTCATCAGACACTGTCCTGAAGCCACTTATCCATCTAATCGCGCTTAGACGATACACCGAAGACAGTATTCTCGTCGTCGTCCCCACGGAGAGTGCCTCCGACCATATTGGGCAAGCATATAGCATTATCGACGTTACTACCGCTGAAATTATCCTCCTCTTGAATGGACCTGGTCCTCCAATATTTGGCATCATCCTCGCCAGTGCTCCCTGCGTTACAGATGCCTTTTCGCTGATGTATTTTAAGTGCTCCTTGAAATTCAACCTGTCGTCGATAATCACTCCCAGGTATTTTATCGCCCTCTTTGATTCGATCTTTGTGCATCCAACGGTCACTTCTATCTTCTCTACTATCTTCCGGCCGCTTATCAAGACGGCTTCCGTTTTATGTGCAGCAAGTGTCAAACCTGCCTCATCCAGCCATGCTCCAACATTTCGAATCGCTGTGTTAGTTTTCTCCTCTATTTCCTTTACCGTCTTAGCTACCGAGACTATGGCAATGTCATCTGCAAAGCCCACAATTGTAGTCCCGTTTGGCAATTGCAGTCGAAGTACTCCATCGTACATAATGTTCCATAGTAGTGGGCCAAGAACAGAGCCCTGCGGGACACCCGCCGTCACTACGTATTCCTGCTCTCCTTCATCCGTTAGGTATATTACCTTCCTGTCCTGAAAGTAATTGTTCAGAATCTCCATTAAGTATGGCGGCGTAGCCAAGTTAAAGAGGGCTCTCATAATCCGCCCCCAATTCGCTGAGTTGAACGCGTTTCTAACGTCAAGTGTGACAACCGCGCAGTATTCCTTAGTGCCAAATCTCCATCTTTCGCCCTCTATTGCATCTCTTGCAATGTCGACTACCCTCCTTATTGCGTCAACAGTGGACCGTCCTTTCCTAAATCCGTATTGCAGGTCCGAGAGAGCTCCTCCTGCCTCGGCACGCGTCAGTAGTCGATTGTATATAGAGAGATTGTATTGTATAGAGAGTATGTAGACTTAAGTATATGTCGATAGGCGCACGACTCTAACCTTATTCAACGACATAATATATCAATGTACGGTTATGTAATTAATTTGCAGTTTAGCACCAATCGCTCTCTTGTAACTTTAGCAAAACTTTGCAAGTTTAATTCCCGATTAGTTTGCTTTTTCTGTGTATATATTGCGCATAATTATTACAGTTTAAGTGGGGTTTGCGAGTGTGTCGCCTTACTAAGAAGAGTCACCAATTAGCAGGTCCTTTAGTCCTTTAGTTCCACTTTTTAATTGTGTTGCTCTACAACAGTTCCAAAGCGCGCACGTATATAATTCTCAAATAAGGAAACCACAACACTGATTAAACCACTGTGCGCAACATTAGAAGAAAAGCTCGAATGGTTATTTGGGGGGGGATGACGTTGATATTTTCTTTTAAATGCAACTGCGGTAAACAGGCAAATAGTCTGAGCTACGCAGACATAAAGACGGACAGTTAGTCAGTTCAATACTTTAGACATACTACAACCAGTTGAATGGATGGCAATATTTAAGAAAACATTATTACAGAATCGTGACCATAGTTCCATGAAACTGATATGAACAGCAAATTGAGGCACCGGCGCTGTATCCTCAAATTCACTGCAAAAAAAAAACGAAAAAACGAAAACAGGAGAACACCAACTCCACTCTCCAAACAAAATACGTAACGAATATTATTATTTTTTTTTTAAATTTTTTGCAATCCATTTAGTTGATGCCATACGTTGTTGGTTGTTGCCGCTGTTGTTGTTTGATTTTGTTGCAAGATTCAATATAAAAACGTATGATTATTTCTGTTTTTCAATACGAGAGTCAAGTTGTGCCAAGTGAGTGAAAGAGCGAGTGCACTTACGTTTACTTCCAAAAGAGGTGGAGTATTGTTCACCATAGCAGCAGCAACAGCAGCAACAATAACTTGCTCCAGTATTTTTCTTGATGGTGTATCAAACAAATTAAATTAGTTGCTTACCACAAAAAGTAAATGCAACAGCAGCCGCAACAACAACAACAACAACAGTAATTACAATCAGGACGCATTCATTTACACGGGAGGGGACTTTACCCCAAATGGAATTTTGTGTTTAAGATTTTCATGATGATTTGATCGAATATTGTATTTGAAACTGTTTTACACCAAAGAAATACTACTCACTACTGTTTCATGGCTTGTCTATAGCCGCACTTTAAAAAACGTTCAGTTCAGTTTCGGTTTTAATACCTATTTTGCCTAACGTCCTTATGAATGAAGGAAGAAGTAGCATTTGAAATGCAATAAAGATTTGGCTGATGTAAGCAGCACATTAATAATGCTTTTAGTAGAATCTAATAAAACAATTTCAAGTACATTTCGGAAATTAATTAAAATTATGATTTATATGCCGAATAAAACGTTAAGTAACTGGAGTTTATTTTCTAGCTTAAGAAGCTTTAGTACAAATAAAATGTCAGTCAATTAAAAGAGTAAGACTGAATATTAAATGCAGAATGTCATCAAAAGACCCCTCAGAAAAGCTATCAACCATGGAACGAATTCGAAAAGTAGTAGTAAGCACGATATCCGTAAAGAATCTTCGGATTTCAAAATAAAAACGTTGCGACTAGTAACACTAACAATTTCAGTTTAATTGCAAAAAGTTTCATTCTCTTCAAGATATTGTTACGTGTTTACCTTTTTAAAAACGTTTAAATATGAGTTCGTTGATTGCAAACCAAGTAAAAACAAATATGTGTCTTATTTTAATTAAACTCTCTTTATTGTCCACACTTTCTTATGTGCCACTGTTCACACTTAACCAATACAACAATAATTACTACAATTTATTGCTTGTTCACTATTATTCACACGCAACTATTCTGCTCGCAACGGATATCTTCGAACCACGACTTTTTTCTTCGCACGCAACTTGTCTTCACACCGCGACTGATTAGTTATAACTAACTCGCTCGTCTGCTTTGTCTTGCCCTTTTATAGTCCAACACGAACAGTACATCGAACGTTCTTGAAGAAGAACGTTCGCGGTTTCGCATTCTCGAAAATTCTATGGCGACTGCATTGCTTGTTGTTGCGTTTGCATACTTGTCTGTCCCTTTTCTTGTTGTAGCTGGTTTACTTATAAGAAGTTCGATGTATGTGTTAGTGTATATTTGTGTCGTGTATATCGTGTACGCATTGTCTCTTGTTGTTGTAGCTTTTGTTTTTATGTGAAACGATATTAGGTCGTTTCGTTCTGCGTAACAATATAGTAGTTAAGCCCCAGCTTGTAATATGTCTACTCTTACAATTTTATTAGCAAGAGGTAGTTAAACTACTGACCTTTTGAAGTTACTCTTCGAAAGTTGGCACTAGTCCATTCATACCATTTCACAGGCTGTGGCATGGTAACTTTTATCAAAATTTATTGCCTCTGGTATTATCGAGGATAATTCAGTGGTAATACCTTTCCTTTCATATTGGATCTGGCATTAAACGCTTTCTACCTATAAATTTAAATTAAACAAAGTGTATGTGAGATATCATCGAAATTCTTTATTCGTCTGAAAGACCCGTTGATGTTCAAATGTCCACCACAACATCTGAAATGTTCAACTTTCTCGCGTCTCTTATGTATAAATCAGTCTGAATTTAAACGACGCATGGGTTGTGTTAGCTCTGGCTTGTGACTTATTCGCATATACCTGCGACTTACGAAAAGTCCACAAAAAACTCCTACGGTGCTCAGTTCACATCACTTCCACAATGACCATACCCTCAAATTCCTCGTGCAAAATATCCAATATGGCATAAACTGTCAGGCACTTTGCATCATCCTGTTGAATCCAAAATTCGCACAGTTTTGAGCGTCTCGAAATCCACTGGAACGAATTCTCCTGCACGCTCTCACGGACAGCAACAATGTTTCCAGCAGATCTTGCGTTTCGGCGATGTATAGGTATTGGTTTATAGTTTACTGAACCAGTGGACTCGTATTTATCCACACATTACTAATAGTATTCTTGGTTGTACGATTAAGGCGATCTTGATAGGAATTTATAAAATTAAGACTCCGCACGACAGGTTTTTTTGTGAAACATTTCATGGCAAATTTTTTATTTACTCTCAGAGTTTTTGCTAGAAATCTGCAGAGAGGAAGTCGCCGATGGAATATTTTTATTTCATATTCCGTTTTATGGAAATGTTTGTTGCATAATAACCTCAGCCTGACATCGATCACATCAAAAATTTAACGTTTTGAGAAATATAGAAAGACATTCATCTTCCATCCAAATCCATATTCACCTAAAAAGGCGGACACTACAGCTATCATTCCCACATAATTGTTTACAAATGTAAACAACCATGGCAATTGAATTTATTCCTGATGTTGATCGTTCATAATTAAATTTGTTTTCCTACATTTTCAGATTTTAACACTTATATAGTTTAATAATACATTGAAAATGCAATGAATAAATTATGGTTGATTCTAAGGTAGTCTGACTTAAATACAAAGCCCAGATTCTGATTGTCGAAACCGGTTAATCATTGCCTATGAGTTAACTCCGGGCCATCGCTGTTGGTAGTATCAAAGCGAGTACAGTCCCTTCCATCACCAAATAAGAATTTTCATTAGGAGAGATCAATAAACATACTTTAGGACCAGACGAGACTTTACAATCGGCTGTTTATTAATGTACAATTAAACATTTTTTGTGATTGAAATAATTTTTTGGTTCAGCTAACGTATATTTCTTCCTTTTTTACACATGAATTTATTGCAATCGGTTCAGAAGGCGGCCACGATTAACACCAAATCGCATATAAAGAATAAATTTATTGCTTGAAGAATTAATCTTTGTACGTTTACTTTGAAATAAAGGTAAAATATGAAGTATAATGAAGTATAACGATATTGAAACTGATAATGATATAGAGATAAGCAATTTATTTGCCGATTTCTTTTCTACAACCTATTCTCAGGAATGTTTTGATGACTCGGGATCTTTTCCTTTACCTGAATTGTCATTGCCATCTATTACAATTCCATTTATTGATGAATTGATAGTCTTCAGTAATTTATGCAAGCTTAAGTACTCACATAATTTTGGACCTGATAGAATTCCTAGCTGTATACTTATTAAATGTGCTGGAGCATTGGCTATACCACTGACAAAAATCTTTAATTTATCAATTAAATGTGGATATTTTCCTGCAATGTGGAGGGACTCGTTCATTATTCCATTGTTTAAATTTGGTTGTAAAAATAGCATTGCAAATTACAGAGGGATTGCTAAATTGAGTGTAATTCCAAAGCTTTTTGAAAAAATAATAACTGACCATCTTTCTCATCAAGTGTCATCTTTACTGTCATCTGCCCAACATGGCTTTCGAAGAGGTTGCTCAACGATTACAAATATTTTACAATTAACAACTTTAGTCAATCGTGGATTTATTCATCAGAAGCAAACAGATGTCATATACACTGATTTCAGTAACGCCTTTGATAAGGTTAATCATAAACTTCTGATAAAAAAACTCGGACTAATGGGTTTTACACCAAATTGTCTTCTCTCGGATCTACTCGTACTTAACAAATAGAAGGCAGACAGTATGTTATGTTTTATGGGTCTTACTTCTAAAACAAATTCCTGTTCTATCTGGTGTTCCTCAGGGAAGCCATCTTGGTCCACTACTGTTTTCTCTTTTTATAAACGACTTGCCAAATATTATAAAATACTCTAATGTTCTAATGTACGCCGATGATGTGAAAATATTTCTGAGCTATAATGATTGTGCTGATCATATTTTTCTACAACCCGACATGGATGCCTTTGGTTCTTGGTGCAGGCTTAATCTCATGGACTTAAACCCAAAAAAAAGCAATTATATGTGCTTTTCTCGTCGTAAATATATGAATGCCACATATGTTCTAAATGGACATTCCCTAAATAAATTGGAAAATTTCTCCGACCTTGGAATTCTACTTGATACCAAATTAAATTTTATCCAACACATCTCATTTACTATTAATAAGGCACTCCAGTCGAAAGAATATAAAGATCCATATATAACGAAACAGCTTTTCACCAGTCTTGTGAGGCCCATTCTAGAATATGGTTCAATTATTTGGGACCCTATGTATAAGGTTCATACTGACAACATTGAATCCATGCAGAAACAGTTTCTGTTATTTTGTCTTCGGAGCCTGCAATTTGATCCTTTCAACTTGCCGCCATATAGGAGTAGACTTGCCCTTATAAAGCTGCCATCTCTTAAAAGCCGTAGATCTATGTTAAATGTAACGTTTGTCTTAAACTTGATAAAAGGAAATGTATGTTCTGAATTTTTAATTAATAATATATCTTTTAATGTTCCGTCTCGTCCTACACGTCATTTCTGTCCTCTTTCCGTTAATGTTTATAGGAGAAATTATGCCAAGTCTGATCCGCTAATGAGAATTTGTACTGAATTTAATAAACTTTATTCTTACATTGACTTTTCTGTAAATGTCAATACTATTAAATGTAATTTAATTTCTTATTTAAATAATAATTATTGATTATGTATTTGTCTAGTCTGTAAGGATATTATATTTATAGACTTTATTAAATAAATAAATAAATAAATAAAAAGAAAAAATGTTATCATAGCAAATCAATGTAGGATCTTTCAGCATAAACTTCAGCACTTTGACGGATGGTAACGGTCATCTCGTTAAAGCTATGTATATCTATCGAATTAGTTGCCATTTATTCAGATTGTTTTGCCAAATTACAATGTAGCTTTTAAAAACACCTCCAAATACAAATAAAATTGTTTTTATAAAAATGGGTGTTCCGTTCGGGAACGTACCGCGCACATTTTGTATATTTTACAATCGCTATAATTATTCTACAGAGACTATTCGCAATGTGGTGGATAAATTCGATCAACAGCCATACGTCGACGTAATGGAAGATCCGCCAAAAACAGTACTGTTGTAGGTGAGAGTGTGCAAGAGAATCTTAGGCACATGATCTCATGTCGTTCAAAAGGGGTCGGACTTTCCTAGAACAGAACTTCGCGAATGTTTCGTTGTGAATTTTGTGTCTTGTGAAGCCAACACTCAATTCATGCTGTGCATTGTGTTAGAATACTAAAATAATAGTTATAGGCGAAAGGAAAGAGGGGTGTATAATGTCAGACAAACAATCACAAACACCCAGAGTTTCTGAAGCCATAAGTTATTAAAAAATAACCCTGGAATTAAAGTCAATATAAAGAAATGTATTGTTTACCACTACTATTTTGGTGCCTATGTATCAAGCGTCTCCACTTGTTTTTTGGTAATTTTTGGCTTCTTTGAGAGTGGCATCGTTCTGTTATTACCGATCTTCTTCCTGATTATATGGTCGACCTACTTTAAACATTAGCATTTAATTACTTCCAGTATGGGTTTCTTGTTAATTTAAAGAAACTCAAACGGAGAATCACAAACACACAGAGTTTCTGGTAGAAATCTAACCCATAGCCTCGGCACACTACCAACTAGACCATCTGGGCACCCATATGAAATCAATTGACTCAGGAACTGACAGTAAGCAACGATAGACAAATACATGTGTTCGCTGTATGGGCTCTGGAGCAGTAGGCAATTGATACCTAATTTTCATCGAAACTCTTCAACGATGAGGCCCATTAACGTATAAATGTGTATTTGAACAAACAAAATTTTCGAAGGCGGGAGGTTAACCAATTCACATGAGGTCCAAGAAAAATGTCACTGCTTGTTGTAAATTTTATTCTGTCGGCTTCAACGATCGTGTTAACGGCGAGCACACATGGAGGTTACGAGAGCTGGCCACCGATATCGTACGATAACTTGCGATTTTCAACCTGTACTTATAAATCGACGTTGTAGTGAGTATTAATGAATCAGAGTACATACCAGAGATCAGCAATGAAGCGTATTTTCGCTACTCATAAATACTCATGAAATTTTGAGTATGAGTGAGTCAAGAGTATTGAAATTCAACTACTCTGATTCATTCGTACTCGCTACAACATTGATTTATAAGTATAGGTTACAATGAGTATGAGTACAACGTTGACATCAAACTCACAACATTCGATTCATTGTTTGATTTATACGCCTACTCATTCAGATTCATAAATTTGGAAAAATACTTATAATACTTACGAATGATTCGAGTCACTCGAATCATTCATCAAAATTTACAGTAGTAGTTATTGTTGCATTTACAAAAGGAGAAAAAAGAAAAGACAAAGACAGCAAGCAAAGCACACACATAACCTTCTAGCGAGTATTGTGGTGTTCGTACTCGAATCATATTTATTTTGTACTTCGTGTATACGTTGAGTCATGGAGAGTCGAAATCAACAACATCGTGCGTATTGTTAAGTATGAGTACGATGAGTATTTCTAACTTTGAATATGAGTAGTATGAGTATGATATTAAAATAAGTATGAATGCGTATAAGTATCTGAAATTATAAGTATGACTCGAATCTACTCATCGTTTTGAATACTCCTTGCTGATCTCTGGTACATACATAGTTAAATTTCAATATTGCTAACTCACTTATATTTAAGATTTAAAGTGTACTTATGAGGAGCGAAAAAGCAATTCGTTGCTGATCTCTGCTCCGAACCACAGATTTTTGAGAAACTTTTTAATGGCAATTTTATTTACTACTAGATTTTTTGACAAAAAACTGCCAAGAGGCAGTCGCCTAAGGAATATTCAAATTTCGTTCCCTTGCAGATGTCTTACCTGGGATTTGAACACTACCCACTAGACAACTGCAACTGCAAATATTATACACAATTGGAACCAGACAGTGGCGCATTCTGTGATATAGAAAATGAATCATCATAACACATAATTGGAATGCATTTCATTAGGAAACGGAGAGTTATCGTTACTAACATCAAACAGTAACCTGAGGTTCGTCAAGGCAAACATTGTAAAAAAATACTATGTAGACTAAAAGCAATAATTTTATACCGGGTTATCCATTTTGTGGTTTCAAAAGTAAACGTAAATAAAACATATATAAAATATTTTTTCATGATATTTCTTTTTTTATTGTAAAGTTTGAACGTTGACATTATGTGTGAAACACTACATCATTTAAATGACCTCCACGCGAAGTGTTGCAAGCATTGATTCTTTTGAGGTAATTTTCGACCACTTTCTGACACATATTGGGCGGTATCTCAGCCATAACTTGACGAATGTTGGTTTTTAAGTGCTCAAGAGTTGAAGGTTTATCTGCATAAACACGATCTTTCGCGTAGCCCCACAAAAAAAAAAGTCTAATGGTGTCAAATCGCATGATCTTGGTGGCCAGTTGATATCGCCACGGCGAGAAATTACGTGGCCAGGAAATGTCTCTTGAAATAAAGCCATATTCGCTCGAGTTGTGTGGCATGTGGCAACGTCTTGTTGAAACCACATAATCTCCAAGTCGTATTCTTCAATAGCAGGCAAAAAAAGTCGGTTATCATATGACCATAACGCTCCGAATTGACGGTGACAGTCGTTCCATCGTCGTTTTCGAAGAAGTGCGCTGTTGTATTGAGTGGTCCTTTGACCTTTATATTTAATGGGCTTCTGAGGGCTGGTCATTTTCCATCTACATATTTGGAAGAGTTCGTTTATAATTCCTTTGCATAAATCGGGTAATAGATCCAATATTTCCAATTACAGGGGTATTGCCAAACTCAGTGCTATTCCCAAGTTAATGGAGAAACTGGTGACTGATTATCTCTTTTTTAATACGAGATCTTTAATATCTCCTTTCCAGCATGGTTTTTTGAAAGGTAGGTCGACTGTCACTAATCTTCTTGAATTTACTACGCATGTTTTCAGGGGTTTTCTTGCCAGGGCTCGGACTGATGTAATTTATACTGATTTCAGTAAGGCTTTTGATAGGGTTGATCATGGAATTTTGCTTCATAAACTGTCATTGATCGGTATTCCTGATACTATTCATCGTTGGCTGGGCTCCTATCTTTCCCTTAGGACTCAGAGGGTATTGTTTAGGAATGTATTATCTAAGACTGTTTATGTTACTTCTGGTGTTCCGCAGGGTAGCCATTTGGGTCCTTTACTGTTTTTATTGTTTCTTAATGATCTTCCTTGTGCTATTTCTGATTGTAATATTCTGATGTATGCTGACGACGTTAAATTATTTTATACTTTTGATGATGACCATGGTCAGGCTGTTCTTCAGCGAAATATTGATTCCTTTGTAACTTGGTGCGGGACTAATTTGATGGATCTTAACTTGGGAAAGTGTAAGTGCATGGTTTTCTCTCGCGGGGGCGTAGTTTCGTCCACTTATGTGATTAATTCTTGCCCTTTGGAAACTGTTACTTCATTTTTTGATTTGGGAGTATTATTGGATATTAAACTGTCTTTTATTGATCATATTAGTATGATGATTGGCAAGGCTCGGGCTGTTCTTGGTTTTGTGAAAAGATGAGCTAAGGAATTCACTGATCCTTATATAACAAGACTGCTATACATTTCACTTGTTAGGCCTATTTTGGAGTACGCGTCTGTTATTTGGAATCCATACTATCGTTGTCATAGTGATTCAATAGAGTCTGTGCAGAAGCAGTTTATATTATTCTGTTTACGTGGCTTAGGATGGGATTATGCCAATGGGTTTCCATCTTATAAGGCTAGATTAGGTCTGATAAAACTTTCAACTTTGGAACGTAGAAGGGCTGTGTTAGGCGTTTGTTTTGTCTATAATCTGGTTAAAGGTGATATCGATTCCGAGTTTTTGCTTTGTAACCTAAATTTCAGTATTCCAGCAAGATTTTCACGGCACTATCGTCCTCTTTCCTTAGATTTTTATAGAACAAACTATGGTTGTAATTTTCCTTTTCGTAGGTTAGGTTAGGTTAGAGGACGTGTACTTGTCAACTGTGACAAGTACAGTACCCGGAGGTCGAACTGACCCATTGTACAACGTCCTAGCTTCTCACACCACTCGTGTTGTGTGCGTTTATTTTATACATGAGTGGCGGGACCTACAGTTTAAAGTCGACTCCGAACGACAGATTTTTTTTGAGAAGCTTTTCATGGCAATTTTTACTCTCAGAGTTTTTGCCAGAAATCTGCTGAGAGGAAGTCGCCGAAGAAATATTTTCATATTTTCGTTTTGATGTCTGACCTGGGATTCGAACTCGGGCCTTTCGTCTAATAAGCCAGCACACTACCTACTAGACCACGGCGACTTCTCGTAGATTATGTAATGATTTTAACATGTATTATGATTTTATTGATTTTAATTGTACTGTTTATATTATTAAACGTATCTTATATGCTCCCATTAATTTGTAAATTATTATAGAAAAATATATTCTCGTTCTTGTCTTAGGTGGTTATGGTTTATTGTTGCTTTATTCAGCTTGTGATTAAGTTCTGTAGCTGATTTATGTTGTCGTTGCCTTTACTTTTCCCTAAACCGCTATAGTCCGGATTGTAGTGTGTACGTGTCCCTACGTAATGAGGACGAGCCCTTCGCGGTCGGGTGAGGGTGGGTTAGTCTGAGGCCGGGGACGTTCGACAAAAAAAAAAAAAAAAAAAAAAAAAAAAAAAAAAAAGTAAGGTCCAATCACACCTTCGGACCAAATAGCGCACCAAACAGTGACTTTTTCTGGATGTAATGGCCTCTCTTGAATTACTTGAGGATTCTCAGAACCCCAAATACGACAATTTTGTTTATTAACATACCCACCGAGTGTGAAATGTGCTTTATCGCTGAAGAAATATACGTGGCTGTGGCAGTATCACCATTTTTGTAGTAGGTTTTAATAATTTTTATGCGTTCTGTGATAGTTAAGCGATCCATTTTCGTCAATGTCAGACTTTCGACTGAAAGAAAAAAAATTGGTTTCACAACTTAGTTTGACAGAAGTCGAATTCCAGTCCCATACCTTTGAAACCACGAAATGGATAGCCGTTTATAACAGTACAGGACAAACAGTGGCTAAAAAAAAGGATATTTTTCTTCTGATATTTTATGTCTGTTCAATTGGTATTTTTGTTAAGAAATACTAAAATCGTACACTGTTGCCACTGTTGCTACAATGTGCTAAACAAATTTGTTATTGCTGTAAAGCATTTGAATGTAATGCGCATCATTGTCGATTAATGATGTTGCATGTTAAATTCATGTTTATGTAGCCATCAGTCTTGTGTTGGCTTTTTATTTACTTTCTTAATGTGGCTGCAACATTCGATTCTTAATATCCTTGCTACTCTACATCAAATTATGCTTGAGACTGTTTGCGTTGCAGAAAGTAGAAAAATCAACACTTGCAAGTTGCAACATAACATAGTCAGAAGTATGAACATATGTGTGTGTGTGTGTGTGCGAAATTCATATATTACAGTTGGTCACTTCTGTTCTTCCGCTTTACACAGCCTTCTTTTTCCTCTTCCCCATGGTTTTTTAAGAACATTCTTTAAACAGCCACTACTGCACTCGCTAATCGTTTGCTTTTTTTCATTATGCCACATAGATTTGCCACATTGTGTTGGGCTTTTTGCCTTCTTTGGATGTTTTTTTTTCCGATTCCCTTTACTTTCTATTGTTGCCTGTTAATAAAGTTTATTAGAATTCTTATGTTTTTTTTTCTTTGTTTTTATATTTTTGTTGAAATATTTTTCGCATTTATTTGGATTTTAAATAGATCGCAGTCGTAAATTTTTGTTGTTCGACTTATTTTGTACTTTTCGAATATCTGTTGTTGGATTTCATTTGAGTTTGAGTTCATTTATTGCTTGCGACTATTTTGTTAAGAAAACAATAAAATTTTATTTAAATATTATGTATATAAGCAACAGACATGGCTAGTAGTTGGCACGTCTGATAAGAAAATTCGAATTTTTAAGTTATCATGTTCTCCACGTTTGAATATGTGGCATGCACGCATTTTTGCAAAATTTTTGAAATCAATATGCTACAGAATCTTGTGTGTTTATTTAAACTTTAATAGGTTATTGTTACGTTTTTACCTTTTAAAAACGTTTAAAATATAAGCTCGTAGATTACAAATAAAATAAAAATAAGTGTGTGTTTAGTTTTAATTAAAATTCTTTATTATGTGCACAATTCTGTGGGCCACTGTTCACAAGTTGATGTAAACAACAACAATTGCTTTGTTTGTTATTCCTAACAATTACTAGTAAATTGTTCGACAGATCTTTGTAACGGAGATCTTCAAACCACGATTACTCTCTTCAAACACACAGCGTCGGGTGCGTTCGTAAATTCAGCAAATTTGTGCACGACTGCGGCAGTAATGCCAAGTTTTGTTGCTAATGCGTGATCAGCTGTTGCAAATGCTTTGCTACTGCACAAAAACTAAACAGAATTTCCTTTTTAGAACGTTCTGCAAAAGTTAAAAAAAATTTATCAAAATTAACAATAACAAATATTATTGAAAATTTAGACGGTGGGTTAATAGAGTGTTTTGTACCATATATGTGGTGTGAAAATTCAAAAATTTCCGGCTTATTTGTTCCTTTGTCATTTCAAAGTCCGATTTGATTTCTTTAATTTTTAATAAAACTTTTCCCCACAATACTGACCGACTCCATATCCAGTCTAGTCCGTATTATTAATTTTTGTATGTTAAATGTGAAATCTTCCTCGGAACTAAAAATATAAATAATTAAAATTTTCTATAACAATATCGGTTAAATTTTATTAGTTTCCCATTTTTCTGCAAATAAAGCAAAATTTTCTTTTGTTTAATAGCTTTTATATCACGAAACTACAATATTGTCGAAGAAATGGTTTACCGCAAACTATTGCAACTGAAATCTAACTGTTGCTATATTTGCAAAAATTTGCGACAGTATTGCAATTTGCCTGCAAAAAAAAAACGTTCGACGCAAGTCAGTGCTGCCAAGTATTGCATTTTTGAACATTTGATTTTTATTATGCTGCAGGTTGCACAACTACTGCATTTACGAACGTACCTGTCTTCACACAAGACTGACTGAACTTTTACTAACTCCGTTGCCTGCTTTGCCTTTCCTTTTATATGGCAACGTAAACAGTCTGATGAATGTTCTTGAAGTCGAATGTTCGTGACATGACAGTTCATCCAGGCACTCAGGTGCCTCTGTCTCCTCCGACCGGACATGTACATAGTAGGTGAAGAACAGTCTGATCCTCCTCCTCATCTCCACAGCTTCCGCACAAATCATTTGCAAGGCGTCCAAGACCAATACGTCTTGCATGCGTTCCTATAATACAATACCCCGTAATAACCCCGATAACCGTGCTCAACTTACTTCTTTGGAGTTTAAGCAGAGACGCCGCGCGCCTCTCATCTAGCCTTGACCAGATTTCATGCGTCGTTTTGGCAGTGTTCAGAGCTGCCCATCTACTGTTGACAAGGTCTACGATTGCATTGTCAATTATAAGCTTGCAGGTACCCAAAAGGGATCCCTAATGTAGAGAATTTATCAGAGAGTTCGATGGTCGTGCCCCTTCTGGCCAGTTCATGCCCTCTGCAGTTATCGGGAATGTCCATATGTCACGGTACAAACATCATATCGATTTGCCGCTTCGTTAATCATCTGCGACAGTCATATACCATCCTGGAGTTAATTGCATTAGAATTCAATGCCCTGATAGCCGCTTGGCTATCGGAATGTATAGTGATTTTCCGCCTGTGAGCATTTTTGTCCACAATAATTTTCTGCGCAGCCCGAACTTGCCGACACTTGCGCTTGAAAGACGCTGCAGTGATTCGGTAGGCCTAGGTTAGAGGACGTGTACTTGTCAACTGTGACAAGTACAGTACCCGGAGGTCGAATTGACCCATCGGTAGCCCTATAGACCGTGATATTCCGATTGTTCCGAATAAATTCCACACCCACCGGTTCCCTCCAGCTTGGAGCCATCGGTGTAAATTTGTACGGAGTCTCTTGCGAGGTGAGCCGCACCATTCCTCCAGTCCTCCCTTTCCGGAATGGATGAATTGTTACCATAATTTTTTAAACTTTACATTCATACAATATGAACAACGTGTTGCATTTGAGGCGAAATTTAAAAGAAATAGTCACCCGTAGCTTATAAAAATTATCCCATACCTGCTGACATGAAAGAAATTTCCTTTTATTACATTTTCATCTTCGTATTTGGTGTTGTCGAAAGCAATTTTGTTTGTCTGCATTTGTTTGTTGCTTTTGCTCATGTTCCTCAATTCCAAATAAATTTTACGACATTTTCCAAAAGAAGTTGAAAAGAAAAGAAAAGAAAAAAAAAATAAACTGAATAGCAGAAGTAAAATCGACTTTAAACGATCATTCTAAGCACGCGTTCACATAAAATATCAAAGTTTGTAATAAACTGAGAGTTTGTCCACATCCTCTCATCCACCACATTCGCATGCAACAATCCGTTGCACTATACAAACGCCTTAAACAATGGCAGTTTCTTTTACTGTGTACCAGCACTCACTGATGGAATATCACATGGAAAGCCAGAAAAAAAAAAACGAAGAAAGGAACATTGAAACATACAGGATGATTGTGTGGCGCTGTAACGATTTGCTCCAGAAGTCGATTGAACATCGAAAACAAATAAATAGACTTTGTCGACCAAAAAAAAAAAAAAAAAAACAAAAAAAAACTAAGAAAAGAAAAAATCTAAGATAAATTAAAATAGGAAAAGGAATACTAAACGAACACGCGCACACATATACACATGTACTCATACACATATACACACAAAATGGAAAACATGATACAAATATGGCGCGGAATTTTCTTTACAAAAATCATGAAGGAAAACAGAAAAAAAAGAGTCCAAACGTTTCATTGCCCAAGTTAAGGAAGGGACAAATATTGTCCTCAAAACAAAACAGAACAAAACAAGAACAAGAACATGTAGAATTTGATAATGTTTAAGCATTTGAGCCAATAAAAGCAACAGGAGCAGCATCCAGTAACTGTTCGGAAAATAATTTAAAATAACATCGACTTGGTTAAGCTTTACAGCAAAGTCTGGCTTAGTACTCTTGGTCTTCTACAACAAGGTACAAAAACTTAAAAACTTATAAAAGGTAGAGGAGTGATGACAAAGTGGGTGCATTTCTATTACTTTTACTGCAACGAATTTCAGTAAAGAAGACCGTTTTCTTTTAGTTTGTCCAGAATATCACACCTGCTTACTGAAACGCATATGGTCGCCGGCTCTTAAGAATGTTGTTAATTGTGGAAATTATGAATTTAAAGACACCAACGATTCACACTAAAATATTGTTACGTTTATACCTTTTAAAAACGTTTAAAATATCAGCACGTAGATTGCAAATAAAATAAAAATAAATTTGTGTTGAGTTTTAATTAACATTCTTTATAATTCGCACAATTCACAACTGGATGTAAACAACAACAATTGCTTTGTTTGTTACTCCTCTTTGCAAACTTTTGCATAAACAATAACAATTACTAGTCAATTGTTCGACAGATCTTTGTAACGGAGATCTTCAACCCCGAATATTCTCTTCAAACACACCGCGTCTTCACGCAAGACTGACTGAAATTTTACTGAATCAGTCGTCTGCTTTGCCTTGCCTTTTACATGACAAAGTAAACAGTTTGGTATACATATGTTCTTAAAGGCGAATGTTCATTTTGTTTACATTTATTCTTGTAGTGTTGTTGTTGTATTTTTGTTTACTTGTTTACCATTTTTTAATGCTGATGATTGTTGTTGGATTTTTGTTTATAATTTTAATGTTAAGCGATGTAAAAGCAAAACACCAGTATCAGGATTCTTCATTTTCGTAACAGTATATATCGTAGACCTTCGAACTTTGACAGTTGATAACGGTAATGCTATGTTAAAGCTATATTTGTCAAGTTTCTGGTCATTTATTCAGTCTGTTTTGGCAAATCACCATGGACGGACATAACATTCAACAACACGTTGAAAACAATAAAAATAGTAGTTCTGTTCGAATGTACCGCGAGGACTATTCGCAATGTGGAGGATAAATTCGGTTTCCCTAGTTCATCTGAAGATCGACTATTATCCGCACATCGCCGTAAGAGTGTACGTGAGAGTGTGTAGGTGAATTCTTGTCGCTAATAAGCACTCGGCCTTTTGAAAACCACATTTGACGAATTTTGAATCGTGACTTGGGTCTGTATTTGTACAACAATCAGCAGACCGCGGAATTGAAGGTGAACGGCAATGATTTGTGTTTGCTGAATGGACTATAAAGCAGTAGGCATCTGACTCTAATTTTCATCTTTAGATAAGTGCCACATTTCTTTCACATTGGACAGGCCATCACAATCATCGGTGAGCACTACATAACTTTATATGTAACTTCCTTTGACCTAAAGTGTGTGATCTGAACACCAACGACATGTGGTTTCAGAAGGATGGCTGAAGGTGTCGCACAGCTCATGCCACATCAAATATGCAGCACTTGGAGGTGAACTGGACGACGAGATCGTGCAATATATTAAGCCACAAACCACAGCGGTCCTCAATCTGATTTCTGCGGCAAAGTCATGGAAAATTGGATATTACGAATACTTTCCAATAAATCCAACCAATAAATTGGCAAGAATAGTCCTTTCAAACAAATAAGAAATTTCGATGATAACACACGTACACTTTGTTTTATTTAAATTTGAGAACAGGATCAGAATCAAAGACCCGATACGAAGACTTTTGGCGTTGACAATGCGTGTTTGACAAGAAATCATGGCAAGAGCTCTTGAGTTTAGCGGTTGGACATTGAAGATGGTTATTGCAACCCTTCAGCCATTACGACCTAGCTTCTCACACTACTTATGTTGTGTGTGTTAAGTTTATCCATAAGTGGTGGGACCTACAGTTTAAAGTCCACTCCGAAGGACAGATTTTTGAACAACTTTTCACGGCAATTTTATTTGCTATCAGAAATCTGCTGAGAGGAAGGCACCGATGAAATATTTTTTTTTTATATTTTCGTTTTGATGTCTGACCTAGGGTTTGAACCGTGGCCATACGTCTAATAAGCCAACACACTACCTATAAAACTACAGCAACTTCCCTTACTTGTTACAAATTCAACCGCCATGCAAGTATATGCCCACGAATATTGTAGTGACTGTTGCTACTAAAAAGAAAGATGGCTTAAGAGATGCATGTAAAATAAACGTCACAGACGACATCACACGTTGCCAATACGAAAATTTAGTGGCCACTATTGCCAAAACAGCCATGACATACAACAGCGAAAAGCAAAAACTATACCATACCACCACCATAACCCAGCATCATCATCATCACTAATATCATCTGCTTGCTTGGTCGTAGCTTCATTGCATTCACATTGTCTTCATCATCATTCTCATTCTCATCCACATCCATATCAGCATCATGCATATGCCTTTGCCTTGTTGCACTCGCTCGCTCACTTACACATTCAACACCCAAAACTACGTGCACTCTACTCCATTTTACCATAGTTTTCTGCAATTTCACAATAATTCTGAATTCTGAACTGAATTGTGCTCCTCTAAAGGAATGGGAGTAAAATATTTGAACTCCAGCAAAACAAACAGTAGTTATTTGACTGCTTTAAGCTTTTCCTATGAATTTTTATTAAATGCCCATCGATATTTATTTTTATTCTGCATTTTTTTTTCTTTTTTCCTTGCTTTTGTTTTTCACAATTTTTTTTAAAATTTTTGTTGTATTGTTTGGCTATTGTAAGCACTGCCACTATTACTACTGGCTGCCGTAGTTATTGTTTTTAGCTTTTAAAAAAAGGGGGAAAAACAAAAGAAAAAAAGGTACTGCAAACAAATAGAAATTGGAGGTCAGCTCAGGTTCTATAATATTTCTTTAGCAATTCGCTATTGTTACGAATGCTAATTTTGCTTCTCCGATATTTTGCATTTAAATTTTCGCTAAACAATACAAAAAGAAAAAAAATTTATAAAAATGATTACAATAAAAGCAGAAAATCTAGGCAATAAGTTACAGGGCCGTACATTGTCATGGGATGGGGGCAAAATCATTTTATGTTCAGCATTTCGATTCAATATATTTTTCACCGAAGTTTTTGGCTATGTTGAAGCTTGGGCTAAACATAAAATTTCTCAACAATATTGTTACGGTTCTACCTTTTAAACACGTAGATTGCAAATAAAATAAAATTAAATTTGTGTTTAATTTAAATTAAAATTCTTTATTATTCGCACAATTCTGTGTGCCATTGTTCACAACTTTATGTAAACAACAACAGTTGCTGTGTTTGTTATTCTTCTGTTTACACTCTTTGTCGAAACAATAACAATTACTAGACAATTGTTCGACAGATCTTTGTAACGGAGATCTTCAAACCACGATTACTCTCTTCAAACACACCGCGTCTTCACACAAGACTGACTGAACTTCACTGACTTGCCTTTTAAATGGCAGGGTAAACAGTCTGACGTACGTTCTTGAAGGCGAATGTTCATGATTTCGCCTTTTCGAGATCTCTATAAATGTAAACATCGTTGTTTCATTATTGTTGTTTGTGGATTTTGCTTGAACTTATTCTTGTAGTGTTTGTTGTTGCATTTTTGTTTTGGTTAGGTTAGGTCGGAGTGGTAGCTCTGGTGTCACAAAGCTCACTTGAGCACGCATAGCGGCCCGTTGTGATGCGACGGGTGAACGCAGTCCCTGTACTGACCAAGTTCCACCACAATGAGGGAAAAGGAAGAAGTTGGTCAGCGCAAGGGCTGCACAACGGAAGCACGACTACCGCGCACTGGAAAACCAGCCAGAAAGTTTGATGAACGAAGCTATATCCTTGATATCAATGGATCCGTTAAGCTAACAAGGAATGGGAAGCCAAATATCTACACCTAGCAAGAGACGGGCACTGACAAAGAAAGTGAATGACAGTCTCCTCTTCCTCAGAGGACCTGCATCCACGGCAGAAGTCGTTAAAAGGGAGCCTCATTCTTTCCGCGTGTCTCCCCATGACGCTATGACCCGTAAGCACGGCCACTGTAGTCGAGATGACGTTACGACCAAGACCATGCATTTTTGTTTACTTGTTTACCATTTTAATGTTAAGTGATGTAAAAGTAAAACACCAGTATCTAGGTTCCTTATTTTCGTAACAATATATATTCGTCGAGAACTGTCAATTTCTCAATTTACAGTCCTGTATATCTTCTTCAAATATTGTCGTTTGTTTTATTATAATCTGATAAATAATTTCTTAGAATTTGTTTTTAAATATGATTTGTGGCACACATCCATCAGGAATAGGAAATATATTACGTGGTGCTTTTGACAGTCCAATTTTTGACAACATTTTCCAATAATGTGGCGTTAATGTTACTTTAAATATGGATTTCCAAGATTCCAACAGTTGCTGGCTTGTCGATATTAACCATTATCTTAAGCCACAACTAAAAGTAATATAGTAACGAGGGGTCGTAATCGCGTAGAAGACTCGGTGCAAAGCCCAGATCATATTTGAACCGTGAGTGAAGGTCTAATGGCCAGCACACTACCTACTAGACTACGGCTACTTCAACTGCAGCAAACAGTCAATTTTAATTAACGTAATGGCGATTCGTTAATGGCTTGGTCATAAAGATAAAAGATTCCAGAAGTCACTTAGTTATGTGGTAAGAAATTCTGATGTTCATCTTGACGGGAATAAAAGTTTTGCGAGCAATTAGGAAGATTTTTACTTAAACTCTGTATAATCGGAAAAAAGCTCAACTACCTTGACAAAGCTAGTCGGGCACACTTTGAGAGAAAACGATAATTGAAGAGAGATAATTAAACCAAAGGGGTCTGGAGATTAGGACACCGGATTGAGCGTTTCACCTCATAAAAAAGCAAAGGCAAGCTCCCAATAACGGTCAATGTCCATGACTAGTGTCCTTTTCTCCTCAAAACTAAGCTAAATTGCGTGTTACAAACGTTTGTAAAACGACAAAACTAGCCACTCTATGATTATACGATCATTTTCTCTGATCACAAGCACGACATTCTTGCGGTGTTTGGAATAATGCTTGTTAATTGCCTCATAGGTGCTTATGCCAGAAGTTCTTCCGTACATCCGTATTTTTTTTTTTTAATGAATTGACATGGAGTGGGCGAGACTAATGGAATCATCATTGAATGTGAACAAGGAAGAGATTCACTGTCTGAGTAATTTAACTGACTTGGCATCTCCGAACATTGACAGACTTTACATGTGAATTAGCAACTACAAAAGGTTTGAGCGTGACTAAGATTGTTGTGTAGTTAGTTAATGCATTGGTTTCTAGGATTCTTCAATAATTTTATATTTTTTAATATTTTATTATCCTTCTAGCAAATAATATAAAAAGACATACGGTTGTTCAAGTTTTTTTACACGTTTTGAATGGAAATTTACAAGAATTTTTATTTTATGCGCCAAATAGAGAGACTTCAACTTTTTAAGCTGTCCCTATCCCGTTGAACCAATATCAGATTTAGAATTTCAATACCCCGGAACGATGTTTTAAGAAAGTTCAAGAACAAATTTTAAACGCATACTTTAATCATTGTTTTAGTAATCGATAATCGTATAATTAATTTCTTTTCTATAAATTTACCTTCTGGTCTTAACAACACAGTGGCGATTTTTGGAATTCCAGAGAAAAAAGAGCTACGACCCTGTTGTGGCCTATAATATATTGAAAAACAACATTTATTTAATACTCTTTTGTCCATGTAACTAAACATGTGCAGTGGGCAATAATGGCTCCTGAAGGCATTGAATTTCATATTGCTTAAGCATACAAGACTCTGGTTTTTTTTTTTTTTCTTCTATAGCCGATGGACTAGACAGCCTATCAAGCGAAAGCAAATAAACAAACAACAGGCAGGCAATATCATTGCAAATACAACACAACACAAATGTCAGTGATACTAATACCAACCACTACCAATACCACTACCAACCAGCATCAGTCATCAACAACATCAGAAGCAACATATTCGTACGGAAACATCTCATCTCTGGCGATCACAGTAAATTCATCGAAAATGTTCACAACAGAACAGAAGAGGTTGCGAACGTAGAAGTAGAGAAGGACAGAACAGAAATCTGTGAATGTTCTGAGCATACCGATCAAATGCAACAGCAACAACATGGCAACATCAACAAAATGCTGAACATGTTTGCTTTGGCATGCAAGCGTTCAAAAAATAGCACCAGCAACAACAGCAATAGCCATAACAACAGCAGCAAAACCTTAAGGTTACATATTCAAACCTCAACCATATCAATTCAAAACAACAACAACAAAAACAAGGCACATACACAGCAACAATGTCTTATGGTGGTGGTGGCAACTGTCTGAACTGATGTTGCACTATTATTTCGTTTAGTTTCATACCGAAAATGGCCCATAGGAATGTAATCAATAAGCAGTAACATCATCAGTTACAATAACAACAACCACATCAACAACAACAACAACAACAAGAACAATAACATTAACAACTTACAACAGTAACAGCAGCAGCTGATCCTAAAGAAAATAGTATCAATAACAACAGCCATAACATTCGTTACAATCGACCATCATTTTCTTACACGTTTGCTTCATCTCTCGTCTTATGTGCCACATGAAATACTCGTAACAACTGATTATTCTTTTTATTGTTATTGTTGTTGCTGCTGCTGTCGATTTTATTGTTAATATTGTTGTTGCATTTACGTTTCAGATTGTTATTACCATTATTGGTGTGGTTGTTGTTGCTGTTGTGAGATACCACTCACCTTACAGCCAAACATCACGTAAATGTTGCACTTTTTTGAGTTAGGCCCACTACACTGAAACAAATGCAACGATTGTAAATTAACCAAATCTATTAAAATTTTATAAAAAAGCGTTGATTCTAACGTTGATTGTAAATAATTCCAGTTGATAGCAAGAAAACATAAAATAGTCTCGGATTTACTTAAAATTAAATTTCCATCTTTAATAATCAAAGGTCAGGTGTCGTAAAAACGATTGTAATGACGATAAGAGATCATGAGATGGTACTTACGATTCCATGTTTTTTACAGAAGATGAATTTAGAAACTCCTAACTGCCATAGTCAAAGTCTGATTGGATCCCTAATAGCGTACTTAAAAAACTTTCTGACAGTATTATGTCATCTTGACTAAATATTACTCAAGCTAGAGAAAAAAAATGTAAACTAGCCATGACAATATACTCAAGTGGTTTCATTACAACCTAACTCGTGCACAAAGAATTGTTCGGAATCATAAGAAAACAACTGCGACGGAAATCGAATCGCTGTTGAAAAGCAATTATTGTGTTAGTGATGGCTGCCTAGAAGGTTTTAGAAAGTATTTCTTACATTTTCTTGTTATTTTTTTTTCGCTTTATTTCAGTTTCATTTATAAAGTTTCTCTAGCTAAACAGATATAATAATCATAAGGTTGTAGGTTTTCGTATGATAGGATGGCCAGCTGGGGTTTCATTAGGTTGTTGTATTGGATGAAGTGGAGAGAAAATTGCTAATGGCGCCCTAATTTTTCTCAAGTTTTTTTTATGATATTCGTTACTGACGGTATCTTCTTTGGACAATCAAAAAATTGGAGAATTTTTTTAAACTCCAAAATCTTAATGAACACGGGTTAATACATACATACTTACATAATTGGTCATTACAACTCTTAAGTCATAATTACGACCTAGCTTCTCACACCACTTATGTCGTGTGTGTAAATTTTACACGTCAACATTTTAAAGTCGACTCCGACCGACAGATTTTTGAGAAACTTCTCATGGTCATTTTATTTACCTTCTGAGAGGAAGTCGTCGAAGAAATAATTTTTCGTATTCTGTTTTGATCGAGATTTCTTACCTGGGGTTTGAACCGAGGACTGACATCTAATAAGTCAACATACTACCTACTGCACTACCTACGACTACGACACGGGTTTATAGTCAAGCTTTCTCTAAGTCAGAGTTTTACCATTAAGTGGCAAGCTTCAATCTCTAATAGGAAAATGCCCGCTCACTCACATCAATACTGTATTGCTGAAGCACTTATACTTATTTGAATATCATGGAACCTCTACTCATATTCAAAGTTTGAAGTATTCATCATATTCATACTTAACAACATGTATGATGTTGTTGATTTCGACTCTTCATAACTCAACATTTACACGAGTCACAAAATAAGTTGAAATCGCTTACACTAAAATACTTATGAATAAATGAATCGTTTTTTCGCTACTCATAAGCACTCATGAAATTTTAAATATAAGAAAGTCAACAATATTGAAATTTTACTATGTACTTTGATCCATTCATACTCACTACAACGTTGTTTTATAAGTACAGGTTGCAATGAGTATGCGTACAACGTTGACGTCAAACTCATACCAATCGAAATATGTTTGATTCATAAGCTCATACTCATTTAGATTCAGAAATGTAGAAAAATACTTATAATACTTACAAGTGATTCGAGTGACTCGAATTATTCATCAAAATTTACAGTCTTAGTTGTGGTTGCATTTAAAAAAGAAAAAGAAAAAAGATTCATAAGCATAAAGCAAAGCAGGAAGCAGAGTAAACACACAACCTTTTAGTGAATAATTTAGTGTTCGTACGCTATTCATATTCATTTTGTGATTCGTGCATATGTTGAGTTACAACATCATACGTGTTGTTAAGTATGAATATAATGAGTACTTCAAACTTATGAGTAGAATATGAGTGAGGTTCCATGATATTAAAATAAGTATGAATTCGTATAAGTATCAGAAATTATAAGTATGAATCGATTCTACTCATCTTTTTGAATACTCATTGCTGATCTTTGGACTGAAAGCAATGCTAGGACGGTAAGACAGCTATAACAACACTAACGTCTACAGCCGCTTATGTGACATGTAATTGTGCACAGGTACTTGAAGATTTCTTTTGTAAAACATGAATTAAGGAAGCTTGCTAGGAATACTTGCAGTCAAGTCAGGCAACCAACCTAACTTACGTGCTGACGAAACGGTAAATAATGGAGCAATTTTTTCAAGTGTATGGTAGGATTGACAAGAAGCCGATATAAAAAATATTTTGGGATTGGAAATAATGCAACAACAACAACGATAACATACCAAATCTAAAAAGTTCATATTGTATCGCCAAAAACCAATCGACTGACCGAGCAAACTATGCAACACGGCAACATATAAACAAACTTGAACATGTTCGTTTGAATAAACCAAGCATAACCAAAAATCAGTCGTTCATACAGCCAGAGCTACCAGTCACCATTAAATCGACCAATCGTCCAGATCATTTCTTTCTCTAGCTCTCTCTCTCTCTCTCTGTCCACCTAACCTATGGGAATACGTTTTTCCTAATTTTATTTCAATTGTGTTTCGGTTTTCATTCTTGTGGTTTTTTTTTCTGGGGGTTTGTTTTGCTTTCTTTAGACATTTGGTTTGTGATTCTTTTCGTTCATGTTCGATGTGGAGATTTTGAGTGAATTTCTCTATCTGAGCTGATGTTTGTTGTTGTTTATAATGATGATTATGCTGCTGTTTATTGTTGTTGCTGTTGTTGTTGTGTGTAGAGAATATCGTTTTTAAGCAGCATCTGCATCTGGAGGATAATGATCCATTGTTTTGCATTTGAACTTGTTTTAAATGTCAGTGTTTCAACCATTTTTGGTTGTGTTGTCGTAGTCGCCGTCATTGTCGTCGCCGTTACCATCGCCGTAATCTTCGATGGGTGATTCATTGGATAGCCGAATAAAATACATGAAGAAAATACCAATGCGTTCTTCCTCTCACATCGTATGTAGTATCGTATCGTTTTAATTCTTGTTCTTCTGTTTTTTGGCTTTTCTTTCGTCATCATATTATTATTTCGTTTGCATTGTTGTTCTCATTGCTGTTGTTGTTGTTTTTTCTGCTTCTTTTTGTTTTTCATTTGATATTGTCTCGTGCACAATAAAATGTTCAAAAAAAAAATCAAAATTTATGCATTGAAAAAAAAATTTAACAACAACAACAATAAAACCCATGAAAAAAAATTAAATTTTGTATTGTTGTTGGTGCTGCAATTGCAAAAAAAAAAAGAACAAAAAGTTTTCATAATCCAAATTCTGCATTTGACTATCATTGCAATCAACAGCAATAGTTAGATGTTGCAGCAGCCGCTTGTAAAAGCATCACATTATAATCATAAACCTCGATGCCTTGGTCATATCGTAAATTGTTTTTTTTTTTTTTATTATTTTATGGAAAAATTTGAATTTATTTGATTGAAAATTTATTTAAATTTTTATCTCAGCTTAGCCTGAAGATCGTGAGCTATTTTGATGTAACGTTGCAATATGGTTATTGAAAAAAAGAAGAAGAAAAAAACATGAAATCAATAATCTAATACATAAGTATTCAAATACTTACTTACTTAATTGGTTATTACAATCTTTTAGTCAGGCTTACAACCTAGCTTTTCATACCACACATGTTGTGTGAGTTCATTTCATCCATGAGTGGCAGGACTTTCTATTTATTGCCGACCTCGAACGACAGATTTGAGCAACTTTTCAAGACAATTTTACTTTACTCTCACAGTTTCTGTCTGAAGACTGCTAAGGGGAAGTCGCCAGAAGAAATATTTTTTCATATTTCGTTTCGTTCGAGATGTTTGAGTTGGGGTTTGAACCTGGGTCCCTAGTCTAATAAGCCAACACACTAAGTAGAACTAGACTGTGGCGAAATGAGAAATACAGTGTTCTTCGAATATAAACACTTTCAAAAATGTTTGCAGAATAGTGCTTATAACCGGAAAATTCTTGTATCGAAGTCTCCCTAATCTAGTAGGTAGTGTGTTGGCTTATTAGATCGTAAGGCCACGGTTCAAAACCACAGGTCAAATATCGCGAACAAAACGAAAATATGAAAAAATATTTCTTCGGCGACTTCCTCTCAGCAGATTTCTGGCAAAAACTCTGAGGGAAAAATAAAATTGCCATGACAAGTTTCTTAAAAATCTGTCGTTCGGAATCGACTTTAAACTGAAGGTCCCGCCACTCATATATAAAATCAACACACATAACATAAGTAATGTGAGAAGCTAGGCTGTAATCCTGACTGAAGGGTTGTAATGACCAGTTATGTATGTTATGTATGTATTCTTGTATCGAAATACTACACCTGAGAGCAAATAGCCATGTATCATAAATGCTGGTAGAATTCTATTTACCTCATTGACAGCACTGGCTTCGATAGAATGCAGTCTTGATAATTTTCCTTAACTCTGGGTGGTGGACAGAGTTGTAATTTGCTAAGCATACGTGGCACTTTGGACCTACTGAAGGAAATGGTTTCACAGCCGACTTTATATACATAGTCATGTGTCGCATTGTAGCATTAACCATACCTGTTAAGTAATGATTAGTAATCGTAATGATTAGTAATTTGATTACTTTTTTTGAATGGTGAAATAATGATTACAATTACGATTATTTTTGGTTAAAATAGTTAATAATTGATTACGATTACAATATAATCAAAAAATAATCAGGATTACTGGCGATTAGTCTAATAATCAAAAAGAATCAAAAGTAATCCAAAACTAATCAAATCGTTTTCAATAATTACTTTCAAATTCTTTTTGAATATTTTAAAATAATCAAAACATCCAGAAGACATAATCTGCCTCAGTTGATTATGTCTTCTGGATGGGACAGAGTACAGCCTCTGCCTCAAGGAGAATGTAACCATAAGGAATATTCTATGGAATTGCATTAAGCTGTTCAACTTCTTACTACTTTTGCCAATTAATCTATTGTATCGAGTGAGAAGCTAGGTCGTAATCCTGACTGAAGAGTTGAAATGACCAATTATGTATCTATGTATGTATGTATCGAGTTAACGGTGAATATTAGCTTCTAATGACTCAAGAGTTGCTATTTTATTAGCGTAACCCAATGACTTAACATATTCCTATAAAAAGAAATCCGGAAATGTTTAATCCCACGAATGAGGCAGCTGTTTCGGAACCAATTTCAGAAGGAAAGTTGTCACAAAACGGGTGCATATAAACGTATTTTTTAAGTTAAAATTTTTCGCGTTTATAAGCCGGAAATCATTAAAAGCGGGATGCATTTATCGAAATAGTTTCACTACATTTTAAAGCAAAAATGAAGATTGCAGAAGTTTGAGTGCTATTGAGTGGGGAATTATTATATCCGGGGTGTTTACATACGGGAAATACTGTAATTCTATTAAAAAAATTAACTGAATTTCACAATTTGTTGCATAATTTGAATCACAACTGTCGAATTAAACTTTTTAAAATTTTCATTCAGGAATTTCTTATAAAAATTCTTCATTTCGGCTAAACTTCAGAAACTTTGAAGTCGCCGTGGTCCAGTAGGTAGTGTGTTGGCTTATTAGGCTGAATCCGAATCCCAGGTCAGACATCAAAACGAAAATATTTCTTCGGCGACTTCCTCTCAGCAGATTTCTGGCAAAAACTCTGAGAGTAAATAAAATTGCCATGAAAAGCTTCTCAATAAATTTGTCATTCGGAGTCGACTTTAAACTGTAGGTCCCGCCACTCATGTATAAAATTAACACACACAACATGAGTAGTGTGAGAAGCTAGGACTGAAGGGTGCGGGCTTCTTGGGGACGATTGCTGTAGACGGTCTAATGGTGAAGGTATAGCACTGGCCATTTTATAGTCACCTAGCAGCAACTCGTTTCTTTGCCGTTCACATCTTGAGATGTCCACAAACACTACTCCCCCTCTCTTCCACCTTCCTATAACCCATTTTCCTAAAACCTGCACAATGGACTGCATGAGTAGGAGCCATCCCCTGAGTGCTGGTTTCACCAAAATAAAAAAAAAACAAACAAAAAAAAATTTCATGAGGACTTATGAGTAGAGAAACAACGATTCATTGCTGATCTCTGACCCGTAGAGATAAAAATAATTCGCTTGATGAGAGCGTTGGCCAACAAATGTTGTGAATATGCAACCAGACACGAGGCCGTAATTTTCCGTTGCGCATGTATTGCGTCGTTGCTCAAAAGCTATTTGAAATACAATGGATGACAAGTCTCTTCTTACCAACCATATAGCCCAGACTTTTTTCCTTATGATTACCATTTGTTTCGGTCGATACAGACCGCTGATACTGCAATACACTTCACTCCAGAGCAGGGCATCAAAAACTGGGTCAATTTATGCTTAATCTCAAAAACGAGTGGTTTTTTTGAATCTGAATTTATAAATTGACATGAACATGGAAAAGGTCGTAGCTGGATAATACATACATACATTCTGTTACGTTTTTACCTTTTAAAAACGTTTAAAATATGAGCTCGTAGATTGCAAATAAAAATAAATTTGTGTTTGATTTTAATTAAATTCTTTATTGTTCGCACAATTCTGTGTGCCATTGTTCACAACTTGATGTAAACAACAACAATTTCTTTGTTTGTTATTCCTCTATTTACGCCCTTTCCATAAACAATAACAATTACTAGACAATTGTTCGATAGATTTTTGTAACGGAGATGTTCCAACCACGTTTACTCTCTTCAAACACACCGCGTCTTCACACAAGCCTGACTAAACTTTTACTAACTCAGTCGCCTGCTTTGCCTTGCCTTTTATATGGCAACGTAAACAGTCTGATGAATGTTCTTGAAGTCGAATGTTCGTGGCTTTGCCTTCTCGAGAACTCTATAAATGTAAACATCGTTGTTGTTTGTGTATTTTGTTTACATTTATTCTTGTGGTGTTTTGTTGGTATATTTTTTTTAACTTGTTTATTACTTTTGGTTTTGTAGCTTTTGTTTATAATTTTAATGTTAAAATTTACTCTCAGAGCTTTTGCCAGAAACCTGCTGGGAGGAAGTCGCCAAAGAAGTATTTTGTTTAATTTCGTTTTTTTGGAGATGTCTGACCTGGAGATTGAACTGTGGTATCAGATCTATTAAGCCAACACACTACCTACTAGACTACGGTGACTGCATGGATAATGCTTTGAAAAATCTATATTTTTGATCAAATACAACAACGATTATGTTTTATTTTTTAAAAAAAATTTTTAAAGAGCTCTTGGTACCGGTATCAACTATAATTCAATTAAATTTGAATGTGTTTTTAATTATAATTTAAATAAATTTTTTATTTTCATATACAGAATTATTTTGCAGTCTATATAAGGGCCTCCGTTTATCCATCCATTTCATGGTTTCAAAAGTATGGGACTGGAATTCGACATCTGTCAAACTAAGTTGTGAAACCCATTTTTTTCTTTTCAGTTGAAAGTTTGACATTGACGAAAATGGATCGCTTAACTATCACAGAACGCATAAAAATTATCAAAACCTACTACAGAAATGGGGATTCTGCCACAGCCACGTATCGAACAAAATTTTCTTCAGCGATGAAGCATATTTCACACTCGGTGGGTATGTTAATAAACAAAATTGTCGTATTTGGGGTTCTGAGAATCCTCAAGTAATTGAAGAGAGGCCATTACATCCAGAAAAAGTCACTGCTTGGTGCGCCCTTTGGTTCGAAGGTGTGATTGGACCTTACTTCTTCGAAAACGACAATGGAACGACTGTCACCGTCAATTCGGAGCGTTATGGTCATATGATAACCGACTTTTTTTGCCTGCTATTGAAGAATACGACTTGGAGAATATGTGGTTTCAACAAGACGTTGCCACATGCCACACAACTGGAGCGAATATGGCTTTATTGCAAGAGACATTTCCTGGCCGCGTAATTTCTCGTCGTGGCAATATCAACTGGCCACCAATATCATGCGATTTGACACCATTAGACTTTTTTTTTGTGGGGCTACGCGAAAGACCGTGTTTATGCAGATAAACCTTCAACTCTTGAGCACTTAAAAACCAACATTCGTCAAGTTATGGCTGAGATACCGCCCAATATGTGACAAAAAGTGGTCGAAAATTACCTCAAAAGAATCAATGCTTGCAAAACTTCGCGTGAAGGTCAACGTTTAAACTTTACAATAAAAAAGAAATATCATGAAAAAAATATTTTATATGTGTTTTATTTATGTTTACTTTTGAAACCACGAAATGGATAACCCGGTACATATGTATGTAGACACACACAACAATTTCTTAAGTGATCGTATGGATGTACTTGCAGAATCAGTTAAACCATCAACTCTTCAGAAAATATGGAAATTTTTTTAATTTTTCTGGAACTCATCATATGTGAAGTCATAAATTATGGAAAATGATTTTTAATAATAAAAAAAAGAAATATATAAAAAAAGAAAAAGAGAATTGTATTCTTCTTAATAAAGTGCTACATTATGGTTCTTAAAACCTAAACTCTGAAGAAAAATACCCACTGTAATGCCAGCTAATGAAAGTGGCAGACATTTAAGGGAGTGTAGGAGACGAAGCATAGCAAGCAATAGAAGAGTGGAATGAATTATGACGCTACTAATTGACTGAAATATGTTGGAGGCACTCATTAAAGTACAAAAAAAAAAAAAGAAAAAGAAGAAAATACTGATACAGTTGACTTAGTTGGTGGCCTCTTTCGATCGATGCCTGTTTTTCATCATAAAAAGACTTCAAAATAAAAGAAAAAAAGTTACAAAAATTATGAAATTATTGAAATGCAATATTTAAGTGTGGTATAAGGGATATTTGGAATCCATTAAAATAATATAAAAAGTGGAATAAAAATAAAAAAAAATGTTCTATAGAGGGGGTAAAATTCTATTCGTTTTCTGTTTTGAACTTCAAAAATAATAAGGTTCTTACAGGCGTATTGTGTGAACGACTGAAGCCACTCGTCAAAACACTGATTGGACCTTATCAGTACGGCTTCAGAGCTGGCAAGCCCACCATCGACCAGATATTCGCACTACTTCAAATCCTGGAAAAGACGCACGAAAAACAAGTCCAAAACACACCATCTTTTTGTCAGCTATAAGGCAGCCTTCGATAGCCTCATAAGGAATGGTGTTTTTGCCGCAATGTCTGAGCTCGCTATAACTGCGAAACTGATAAGGTTATGCAGAATGACGTTGAGCAGTTTCTGCTGCTTCGTCAAGGTAGGAATGGACCTCTCCGAACCTTTTGATACCGTGCGAGGTTTCAGACCAAGCAATCCCTTATCATGTGACCTCTTCAACTTCGTTATGGAGAGTGTTCTGCAATGGCACTATTTTTCTAAAAAGCGTTCAGTTTCTTGCGTACGCTGACGACATTGACATCATAGGGCGTACCAAGCGAAATGTTACTGCTGCCTTTGAACAGGAGTCTACTAAGATGGGTCTGGCAGTAAATGAGGGCAAAACGAAGTATACGAGTATGTTATCGACTAGTAGAGACGTGTGGCGTATTAGATTTCCGAAAACGTCCGATAACTATACTTTCGATATAGTCAAGGAATTTATTTATCTTGGCTCTGCCGTTACCTCCAAAAATTATGTCAGTCTGGAGATCAAGCTCAGGATCACTCTAGCCAACAGGTGCTACTATGGTCTCAATAGGCAATTGAGTAACAGAGACCTCTCTCATACGACAAAACTAATAGTCTACAAGACGCACATCCTCCCCGTGCTTCTTTATGCCGCAGAGGCATGGACCCTATTAAGCACTGATGCAGCAGCCTTGAGAGTATTCGAAAGAAAAGTCCTATGTCTGTAAGATCTTCGGTCCAGTGCGAGTTGGCGATGATTTCCGCATCTGATCCAACAGTGAGCTGTATGAGCTCCTCGACGAAATAGACGTTGTGCAGGGTATTAATATCCAGCGGCTGCGCTGGCTCGACCATGTCGTTCGAATGGAGGAGGATGCTCCGGCAAGACGGGTATTTGATGCGGGGATCTGCGGAAGTCGGCGTTTGCGTTAGAAGGACCAAATCGAGGAAGAACTGTTATCGATTGATGTGACCAACTTGTGTAGGCGCGCAAGAAGCAGAGGCGCCTGGAAGGATGTGCTACGGTAGGCCGAAATCCATTAATCGGGTCATGGTCAGTGGTCAATTAAGTAAGTAAGTAAATAACTTCAAAGATATTAACAAATATCCTTACAAAAAGATTTTTTATAATTACTACAGTTGATCTTTCAAAAATAGACCGTAAGTTAGATCCAAACTAGAATCTTTCGATAAAAATGTTTCCAAAATTACATTGATTTCTTTTAAATTTTAAGAATACCTACTAAGCTGCACTTTTTTCTCCTTTATTTTTCTTTAGATTCATATGAGATTTCTTGTTTATTTCAAATGTTAACAAATCTTTTGCTGTAGTAAATTACAGTTTTGCCGACATTGGTTCCAATAACTTCCGGTGCATTTTTAATAAAAAGAATTTGGATTTCAACAGTGATAAGTCACCGTAGTCTTGTAGTAGAAGAAATACAGAATTCTTATAAAACTTTATCCACCCAAATCATTTTCTTTCTTTGTTTTGTGGTAGTTCATTAAACAGGTTTTTTTCCAGCTAAAAAGCAGGTTCTAGAATTATAGGGTTGCCATATTTAGCTGTGAACAGACAACATTCATTTGAAAATGGAAAATAATTGATTTTGTAGTCAGGATAGTCTAGTAGGTAATGTGTTGGCTTATTAGTTGCAAGGCCGCGAATCTTACCCCAGGTCAGACATCAAAACGAAATACGAAAGAATATTTCTTCGAGGACTTCCTCTCAGCAGTCTCCTGGTAAAAATTCTCGATAGTAAATAAAATTCCCATGAAAAGTTTCTCATAAATCTATCGTTCAGAATTGACATTAAACTGTAGGTCCCGCCACATATACATAGATAAAATTAATACACACAACATAAGTGGTCTGAAAAGCTAGATCGTAGTCCTGACTAAGCTGCAGCTTTAGGCGAGTGGAGGGTACGTATATACATACCTTTATCTAATCTAGTACTACGTACAAGTTATTATAGACTTTCGAAAAGAAATGAAAGTAATCTTGATTGATGATTATAGTTGATAAAATTAAAAAATTAAAAAACTGAAAAAATTTATTCCTATCAGGTCTTCAAACAGAGGCTTGCGAACTTTGACAGTGAAGCCATCTTGGTGCAGCTACATCTATCGAATTAGTTGCCATTTATTCCGTCGGTCTTGCCAAATAACCATTACCGGATAAAGTCTTCAATACATTGTGCAAATAATAAAATTGTTTCCAATAGATGATCTGTTCGGCCAAAGTAGCACGTGCTTTGGCCTTTTTATGGTCGCCGCAATCGCTGTAGTCTAGTAGATAGCGTGTTGGCTTATTAGACGCGAAGCCGTGGTTCAAACCCCAGGTCAGACATCTCCAACAAAACGAAACGATTTCTATTTTACACTCTGGTATTAAATAAATATGTCATGAAAAGTTTCTGAAAAAAACTGTCGTTCGGAGTCGGCTTTAATTTTCAGGTCCTGCGACTCATGTACAAAGTTAACACCCACAACATAAGTGGTGTGAGAAACTAGGTCGTAATCCTTCAGTGAAGGGTTATAATGACCTATTATGCATGTACGCATAATCGCGGTGCTAAAAGGACTATTCGAAATGAATTGATTCGAGTCCACTGGTTTAATAAACATCGACCAACAACCGTACGTCGACGAAATTCAAGTTTTGCTGAACACGGTCAATTTCGCATAAGAACTCGGCTTTGCGCAGACCACAACTTAGGGAATTTTGTGACTTAGGGCTGCACTCGTATAAAAATTCATGACCCATAGATAACGACGTATGTTTGCTGAATGGACTCTGAAATAGTTAGCAAATGACTATAATTTTTATCAAAAAATTCTATTCAGCGATGAGACCCTTTCCTAAATTAATGGGTATGTGAACGCACAAAATTGTCTAAATTGGGAAGACAGCAACTCACATGAAAAAGTCACTGTTCGGTATGGATTTTAGGCCAATCCATCACTGTAAACGGCGAATACTATAGATCAATGACATCAACGATATGACCTTTCATCAGGTCGTTGGAAATGCCAAATACTTCATAACAATTTAGGTATTCTGTTCGAGCGATTTGAGAGCATGTTTATCTTAAGTACAGGTGATGTGAACTGGCCACTGAAATTGAGTGATTAGACGTTAGACTTTTTCGTTTGGAGTTTTCTTACATCACAAGCCTCATATGTATGTTCTTAAAACCAGGATAAACCATGTCATCGGTCAAATTCAGCTTCTGGCGCATAAGTCATAGGAAATTGGACAGAAAATGCTGATAGAAATTTGGGTGTCCTACGGTTCTCTGTTTTTCTTTCAAATTTTTCAAAACCTTCAAACTTCATTAGATCAGGGATGCATACATTTCATTTTGTTTTGTGGTGTAAACACAATAAAAACTTTTGTATGATTTTTATTGTCATTTTTAGAATTGAAATTCTGTAATATTTTCTCTCGTACGTAAAGTCTTATCGTGTATATTGGCCTTGAGGGCCATCATTTGAATTTAGGTAACGCACATTATCACTTTAAGCAGTACAATGTTTTGAGCCTCTGCGTCATGCGTAAAATAAGTTTGCAAAAGTTCAGAGTGTATGAGTTAACATATTCTTATGAAAATGAAAAAATCTAGATACTGGTATTTTGCTTTTACATTGTTTAACATTAAAATTATAAACAAAAGCTACAAAAACCAAACAGTGAACTTGTTTACAAATTATTGCACTGCGTAATATAACAACAAACACCAGCATACAAAAGTGGTAAACAAGTAAACAAAAATACAACAACAAACACTACAAGAATAAATGTAAACAAAATTGAAAATTTGCCTGCAAGAACATAGTATATGAGATTGTTTACTTTGCCACATAAAAGGCAAGGCAAAGCAGGCGACTGAGTTAGTGAAGTTCAGTCAGCTTTGTGTGAAGACGCGGTGTGTTTGAAGAGAGTAATTGTGGTTTGAAGATCTCCGTTAAAAAGATGTGCCAAACAATCGTCTAGTAATTGTAATTGTTTATGCAATGCAGATGAGTAACCAACAAAGCAATTGTTGTTGTTTACATAAAGTTATGAACAGTGGCACACAGAATTGTGCGAATAATAAAGAGTTTTAATTGAAACTAAACACAAATTTATTTTAATTTTATTTGCAATCTACGAGCTTATATCTTATATCTTATATAAATAAAAATCAATTGTCGTTCGTTGGTAATTGCATCAGTTGAGAACGGCTAGACCGATTTGGACAATTTTTTTACTGAAATGTTCGTCATAGTCCAACTTAGGTTTTTACGGAAAGAAATATTTACCACGCCCACTTTTTTTTATTTATCTAAAATCGGAAAACGGCTGCACCGATATGGCTAATCTTTTATTTAAATGGTCGTTGTAATCTAATTTAAGTTTTTACTGAAAGAAAAATTTACCACGCCCACTTTTTTTCGATTTATCTAAAATCTTGGAACGTTTGGACGGATTTGTCTTATTTTTTTTAAAATGTTCTCAATAGTTTACAAAAGTTACTTACAGAAAGAAAAATTGTCCACGCCCACTGATACTCCCACTTATTCGCCCACTTTTATTAAATCGTCGGGTAATTTTATGTACATACTAGCTGACCCGACAGACGTTGTCCTGTCCAAATTAGAAAAAATGTTTGTGTTCGATTTGTGAATTTGTGAGAAGCTGTTTGAATTGTGTAAAAATAGTGAAAAAGAGAAAAACCACGTACTTTTAAATGATAATTTTTATTTATGTAGGTTTGAGGTGTGTTTAAATTACATTTGATTTGAAAATATGTACAATATGGTGTTATATTTACATTTTGATTGAAAGATCGATGTTCAGGAACCAATTAAAATAAAGAAATACTTTTTTCTGTTGCTTTGCAGTGATATCGTAGTTTCCTTCATTGCAATGCTTTATGATACACGATATTTTTAATTTTGTTGCCTGGCGCGTAAATAAATAATGCTGATGGTGTTCCGACACGGGAACAGGCGACATACAATTGACCATGCGAAAAGCATGGATTTTCAAGGTTAATGCCGCAAACACGCAATGACTGCCTTTGAGATTTATTAATTGTCATAGCGAATGCAAGCCGTACTGGAAACTGCAATCGTTTAAAATCGAATGGCATGTCGGTCAGAGCCACTGGGATCCGTGGTATCAAAACGTCTTCTCCTTTGTACTTTCCTTTAAGTATTGTTGCTTCGATGACGTTATTCATCAGGTTTTTTACCGCAAGTTGGGTGGCATTACAAAGACGTGGTTGGTTTATGTATCGTAACATTATGATTACCGATCCGACTTTCAGTTGGAGATTGTGAGGCGGTAATCCGGGTAATTCCAAATCAAATGTAATTTAAACACACCTCAAACCTACATAAGTAAAAATTATCATTTAAGAGTACGTGGTTTTTCTCTTTCTCACTCTTTTTACACAATTCAAACAGCTTCTCACAAATTCACAAATCGAACACAAACATTTTTTCTAATTTGGACAGGACAACGTCTGTAGGGTCAGCTAGTTTTAAATGTTTTTAAAAGGTAAAAACGTAACAATACATATACTCGTACTGTCGTGTTGTAGAAAATCTATGTAGCTGGCTGATTCGAAATCAAATTTGATCAAATTTCTTACCACACGCATAAAAATCAACTCAAAGTAACAGAATTGAAGCCGTAAAGAGGCACCCTTTTAAATATTTCGAATATATATTGTGTTGTAAGCTGAATTCATTGGCTGATATACATATTCACCACGACATTCATTCACTCATCCGCTTTTTAAATGCTTCAAATCTTTCAAAATTGTTCGATTGTTCGGGTATCTTGGCTTTAAGAAATCAAACTGAAGAAAATCCATATGAAACATACGCATGCACGCACACCCATTGAGATATTCTTACAAATTTTTCTTTGTATGGATGGATATAGTGTGTGTGTGTGTGTGTGTGTGTGTTAAAAGAAAGACGAAGAAAAGGAAACGTCATGCGATAAGTAACGAATGGTAAAAATGGATTTTTGACAGATTTATGACTATCGAGCCGTCTTCTCTGGTTTGAATTATTGCCATCGAAATAGACAAAAAGAGCGCGTTTGAACAACAGAAGTGCTGCTGCTGATATACATACATACACATACTTCAAGATATTGTTATATTTGTTGTTTTAGGTTTTTTTCTTCGTAATAATAACTATTACTTATGGTTATTGTTGTTGTTGTTATTGTTTTTGTATCTATTTTAGAACTTCTATGGCTGCCGCTAGCAAAAACAACAATTGAAGGAACATAAGAAACTCTGCAGGAAATGCTTTCTTTTCCTTTAAAAACCAAAATACTTCTGTCTCTCTCTCTCTTTCTCTCCTTTTAATTATATTATGCCACTGCATTTGAGTGTATGAGTTTGGCAGTAACGCAGCAGATATATCCGACAATCTGTTTCTTACATATAATTTTGGGTGGCACTAAATTATCAGAAACTGTGTTTCTCTTCTATTTCCATTACTATCGGAATAATTGTTCAAAGCTAGTTATTGGCAGGTATGAGTAACACAATGGCTGGACAAATGTAATACACTTTTTATTAGAATCTTAAAAAAAATTCAATTTATTTCCATAATTTATTGGTAATTTGACTTAATGTAAGGAAAAAATACAAATTTCTTTTAGGATTTCTACTGAGTTCTTGCAGCCAGAGAGAGCCCTGTAGCTATGTTCTGGATGTACATAGGTACCAGAGTTCATCAATGAATTGTTTTTCCGCTACTCATAAGCACTCATGAAATTTTTAATAGAAGTGAGTCAACAATATTGGAATTTAACTATGTACTCTGATTCATTCATACTCGCTACAACGTTGATTTATAAGTACAGATTGCAATGAGTATGCGTACAACGTTGACATCAAACTCATACCATTCGAAATATGTTTGATTTATAAGCCTACTCATTTAGATTTATAATTTTAGAAAAATACTTATAATACTTATAAATGATTCCAGTGACTCGAATTATTCATCAAAATTTACAGAAGACACACGAGCAAAAAAGACAGAGCAGCAAGCAAAGCAAACACACAACCTTCTAGTGAGTATTTTAGTGTTCGTACGCGATTCATACTTATTTTGTGCTTCGTGTATATCTTAAGTTATGGAGAGTCGAAATCAACAACATCATACGTGTTGGTCAGTATGAATATGATGAGTACTTCAAACTTTGAATATGAGTAGGAGGAGGTTCCATGATATTAAAATAAGTATGACGCATTCATACGCATAAGTATCAGAAATTATGAGTATGATTCGATTTTACTTATCTTTTTGAATATTGATTGCTGATTTCTGGCATGTACAGGTAATAACCCTAGATAACATAACACGAACCAATTATGGCAAACTCTATTATTGCCTCAATGCTCGAAAATGTAACATCAACCTAGCAGTCCTTTATGACAGTGATTCAATTTTAACAAACAATGTTAAAGTTGAATTGAGAAAATCTTTCGATGGCGACAACGTTTGTTTAGAAGGTCTCCGCCAGTTTCCTAATGGATTCCAAATTTTTAAGTCTATGACAAAACACCTAGCTCCTATTCTACTATCTTGCTGTCTGTTTGGCACAGAATAGTCCCTCTCTCTCTTAAAAATCTTTGTAGGTTCCACTTTTTGCTCTAATCAAATCACTACAAAAATTCAATAACCTTAGGAGAATGTTTAGGGGGAAGGGAGGCTATCTCCAAATAAGAGAAAAGTCATGCTTGAGAGGCAACCCATCCAGTTCAAAAATAGTCGGTACTATCTGAGCTGTACAGTGACCATGAATCCCGCTGTAGAAACAGCCGTAAACAATGAACGAACTTCAAACAAATTTTCGGAATGATTCGGAATTTGACGAAAGAATATTTTCTTATATTTCATTTTGTTGGAGATGGCGGACCTGGGGATTGAACCGTAGCCTCATATATAATAAGCCAACGCCCTACCTGCTAGACTACGGCGGCTTCAAGCGTAAGGAAAGACAAAACATAGAAAATGGAGATGGATTGGCTATATCATCATGAGCGAGCATAACAGTATCACAATGGTGATGCTAAGGCGGAATACATTACGGGCAGTAAACCCTGATCGACCGGGTACGGATATAAAAATATACCCACCTAACTGATTAAAGAAGTCGCCTTAATATAGTAGGCAGTGTGTTGCATTACTAGACGAGAGTCCTTAGGTTCAAAACCTCTACTTTGGCATTAAAAAAAAGGAAAAAAATAAAATATTTCTTTAATAAATATTTTAAAATAAAAATAAAATATTTTCTTTCTCAAATTTCTTGTTTTCGGAAGGAAGCCTTTTAAGAGGAATTCACCGAAAGAAATTTTATTTTTTATTTATTTTGTTTTTCTGAGAGCCTCAAAAGGTTTCTTATACTATGTTCAGACATGCACTTTTATTGCGTAAATCGCAATAAACGCCATTATTGAGCTTAATATTTCATATAAAATGTCAATTAATTATTGCTCAATAAATTCATAAATTGTTATAATATTGATTAAAACTTGAAATACAGCACTGTCATAAGTACGTTCAGTGAGCATATTACAATTTTCCGAATACTTTCTATTGATATTTGACAACTCAAATATTAACAACGACAAACAAAAAATAAACAAAACAAAAACAATGTTGTTGAAACAACCAGCTGTTTTATTTACCAGCTGTCAAATGAATACTGAATAAGCAGCTGAACTGCGTATATTGTTATGCCTAAACACTTAAAATATTGTAATCAATAAACCGAATATTGACTCAATAAAAGTGCATGTCTTATGTTTGAACATAGTATAATACTATGTTAGTATAATTAGTATTATATTAGCATAGAGTATTATACTATGTTCAGACATGCACTTTTATTGCGTAAATCGCAATAAACGCCATTATTGAGCTCAATATTTCATATAAAGTTTCAATTAATTATTGCCCAATAAATACGCAAATTGTTATAATATTGAGTAAAACTTAAATTACAGCACTGTCATAAGTACATTCAGTGAGCATATTACAATTTTCCGAACACAGCAAATGTCAACAATTAAAACAAAAAAAAAACCAAAACAAAAAACAAAAAAAAACAATGTTGTTGAAACAACCAGCTGTTTTGTTTACCAGCTGTCAAATGAATATTGAATAAGCAGCTGAACTGCGTATATTATTATGTCTGAACACTTAAAATATTGTGCTCAATAAACCGAATATTGACTCAATAAAGTGCATGTCTGAATATAGTATTAGATTTGAATTCAAAAGCTCTGGTGTAGTAAGGTAACACAGTACTAACTAGACTATTACGACTACAAATGGCAATGTAGAGATTACTTATATTACTTCTGCGATTAACTGATTGCTTTTTACTACACCTTATATTATACCCAAGTAGAATAATTAAAATATTTATGAATTAAAATTCTAAAAATATTTTGTGAATGAAATTGTTTTAAACACATAACAAAAATGTTAATTAAAGTCCCTCGTACAAGTAAAAAGTAATTTAATGAATGCTTTAAAATTAAATTATTCCGTATTATCAGGGCATATATGTATGTATTTACATTGTAATTGTAATTGGAATTGTAAATGTGATGTAAGGAAATTTGCAGTTGGGTAAGCTCGGGTCGACTAATTGATACTCCTTCAATTGCAACATACCATTGCTGACTGATTACATCTTTTCTTTTCATCTTTCAGGTAACATGTAGATTCCATGCTAATAATGTCAATAAGCCAGCCAATTTTCTACTTCTTCGTAGAAATCTAAGTACTGCTCACCCAATGCGTGTCCTGTCGATGAAAACAAAAAGTAGTCGAAAACTGGTGAATACAGCGGGTGGGGAGGAGCTCCCAACCTACTGCTTTGATTGTAACATGAATCGGTTTTGATTTATATACCTTACCATGTATTGTAACCTATTCTGGTCGTTTTTCCATCAATGCATGGTTCGAATTGACCATTTGTTGTCGGTAGCGGTTTGTGTTAACAGTTTCACCAGGTTTTAGCAGCTCATAGTGCAACACACCTTTCTCGTTCCATCAGACATACAGTATTGCCTTCGATATGGATTTGCAGTTGAAGTTGATGATTGTCCCGTATTAAAAAATGATTTTTTCCGTTTAGGTTTCTGAAAATAAATCCATTTTTCATCGTCAGTAGCCTCTGATTTTCTAACGTGTCTTTGAAGCAAAATTACACAATTAAACTCATGTGGGCCAGATTTTTCCAACTTTTTGATCTTTCCTATTGCCTGTAAACGGTTTGTCTAAAAGTGGCATCTTTATCTAATACATAATTGGCCATTACAACCCTTCAGTCAGGATTACGGCCTAGCTTCTCACACCGCTTATGTTGTGTGCGTTAATTTTATACATGAGTGGCGGGATCTACAGTTTAAAGTCGACTACGAACGACAGATTTTTGAGAAGCTTTTCATGGCAATTTTATTTACTCTCAGAGTTATTGCCAGAAATCTGCTGAGAAAAAGTCGACGAAGAAATATTTTCATATTTTCGTTTTGATGTCTGACCTGGGGTTTTAACTCGGGCCTACAGTCAAATAAGCCAACACACTACCTACTAGACTACGGCGACTTTATCTAATATTATTTCCAATTCAACATCTTCTAACTTCTTCCACGTCTTTCATTTTTCTCTCACTTTAAAATTGTTATCTGGTCTGGAAGCATTTATTTGAAGAACCATTTTCGCCCAGCAATGTGGCCGAATGATTACCGAATATTGTTGGCTTACAATTGAAGATTATGATCTTTATTGCAAGTAGTTTTTAAACTCCACTCCACGACCGATTTTGACTTTTTTGTATGAGAAGTTACGATTTGAAATCAATTTACCAATAATGATCATACGATGTGACCTTATTATAATATTTTACAAAAAGATCGTCTCTGCAGAGAATCTTCTAAAGTCGGTACGTTAACTTATCGCTGAGATATCGTCCGAAATTTGCCTAAAATCCTAAAAGGGATCAACAGGTAACAGTCATTAAAAAAATTCTATTGCTATACGCCTGCCAGGAGATTGCTGGCAAACCCAACAACAATAGATGTAAAGTGAGCCATCGGGGCTGGCTTAATTTTTTTTTTTTTTTTATTATTATTGAATCTTTCTTAATGAAATTTGCAATAGTTTTCAAATCTTAAATCTAGTTTTGAAGGTTAATAGTTAGCACCAGCGTGTTAACCATGTTAGACGCCGGTCTAAGTGGACTCCCAGGTATTTGAAGTGGTTTTCAACAGGGACATCAATATTATTTATTTTTATTTTTGGGCAATTCTGTCTTCTGAGTGTGAAGGTTACATGGGCACACTTGGTTGGATTCACCTTTATTCTCCACTTTTCAAACCATTTTTCTAAGTCACATATGTGCGACTGCAGTTGTGTTGATGCTACTTTCGAATCCTTGTTGACGCTTATAAACGCGGTGTCGTCTGCATAAGTAGATGTGTATGTGTTAGGATTTGTGGGCATGTCCGAAGTGTAAATTAAATATAGAATAGGGCCTAGTATGCTACCCTGGGGGACACCTGCGGAGATCTTTTTTATTGTAGACATTTCGTCCTTCAATTTGACCTAAAAAGTTCTGTCAGTTAAATAGCTTTTAAGAAGTTTGTGTGTGTTCCCGGGGAGCAATCGTGTTATTTTACTGAGTAGACCATCATGCCAAACCTTATCGAATGCTTGTGAGATGTCGATAAAAAGAGCGGAACAATATTGTTTCCTTTCAAATGCCGATCTAATTATAGTGACGATTCTATGGACCTGCTCTATGGTACCGTGATTAGCTCGAAATCCAAACTGATGTTCAGGGATAATTTGTCGCTCGTCGAGGAACGTGGCTAAGCTTTGGAGAAGAATTTTTTCGAACACTTTTGATAATATTGATAGCAAGCTAATAGGTCTATATGATGTTATCTGACTAGCATCTTTTCCCGGCTTGAGAATCATAACGATTGTAGATATTTTCCAAGATGATGGGAAGTAGCCAATTCTTAACATTGCGTTAAATATGAATAGTACAATTCTTATAGCACAAGTGGGTAAGTTGATTAACATTGAGCCTGTAATGCCATCGGGCCCTGGCGACTTTTTCACGTCAAGGCTTTTAAAAGCGGCCTGTACGTGAGAAAGCCGGAGTTTTATAGGTGCGTGAACAGTATTACTTATGTTTGGCTTAATTGTAGGTGTAAAATATCGTAATTCTATGAATTAGCAAAATAAAGTGCCAAAGAAGTCGTCGTAGTCTAGTAGGTAGTGGGTTGGCTTATTAGACGTAAAGCCTGGGTTCGTATCCCAGGTCAGGCATCAAAACAAAATATGAAAAAAAAATATTTCTTCGGCGATTTCCTCTCAGCAGTTTTCTGGCAAAAACTCTGAGAGTAAATAAACCTGCCATGAAAAAGTTTCTCAAAAATATGTCCTTCGGAGTCGACGTTAAACTGTAGGTCCCGCCACTCACGTATAAAATTAACGCACACAACATGAGTGGTGTGAGAAGCTAGGCCGTAATCCTGACTAAAGGGTTGTAATGGCCAATTATGTATGTATGTAGGTGGCAATGTTTCGGCAAAACGACCACTGCCAATAGCAATACAGATTAATTTAGCGGAACTACTTTAAAAAGCGTTAAGTATTCGCTTCACCTTTGGTAGCCAATATCAGACTGTATCATCACAGTCCGGTTTTACTATGGGGCATATCGTTTTGTAAGGCTCGTACAATCTTATGCACCAACAGAAGATGAAAATTTTTAGCGAACTTTTACCGAACAATTAACGACTTAAATTCGGAAAAATAAAGAAGGCAGTTATTATGATTCTTACGGAAGATTTCAATGCTAAATTGGATAATAGCAATCTGAAGCAAAAATTTATTTTATTAATTACAATATAATTACAAATTATATATACGAGCTTGAATAATTTAGAACGTCTGTTCAGAGTCTCTGAACCCACGACCCTCAAGCTAATAGTCTAGCACACTGCCCACTAGACTACCAGGGCACTCAATATTGTTTTTTTATTTTTATTTTCTCGAGAGGCTCGAACAGTGTCTACGGTTTGAATTCACAAGCCAACACAATGTACAGATTGCCAGTGTTACTACTACAATTAATGGATTACTTTTTACAACACCTAATATTCAAATAGAATACATATATGAATTAATTACATTTATTTTATGAATTAGAATTTGAATATGAAATTTTGAATTTGTTTTAAACAAAGAAACAAAAATGCCTATTAAAGTCCTTCATACAATTTATTAAATATATACAGAATGTTTTAATTTCTTTTAAATTATGCCGCACTGGCATTAATGTGTAGACAGGAAATTACAGATGGGTGACACGACTAATTGATAATCATTTTTTATTTCCGAACCTAAAGAGATGGCTCATCGGAAAAAGATTTCAATAAAATCATCTCACTAAGAAGACTTTATGATAAGCGCTACAAAACTTCTTTTTTGAAAGGGATTCCAAAATTAAAGAATCGTTTGGCCAAATGAACAGAGTACAGAGGAGAGTGACTTGACGAATAAAACTAAATTTAGAAATCACTGGGCAATTATGGTCTAGAAGTGTCATAGGACTGTATTTTTTTCATTTTTGATAATGAAATGAGCAGAACCGTTGCGGTCAATTTAAAGCGGTATGACTGAATGATACTTACATAACTGGTTATTACAAACCTTTAGTCAGGATTAAGACCTAGCTTCTTACACCACTTACGTTGTGTGTGTTAATTTTATCCATGTGTGGCGTGTGTGGGTCTATCATATGGGACCCTTGTTATGCAGTTCATATAAATAGCATTAAGTCAGTGCAAAAACAGTTTATAATTTTCTGTTTACGAGGTCTTAGTTGGAACTTCTATGAATTACCGCCATATCGGAGTAGACTAGCTTTGATTAAACTGCCAACTCTTAAAAGTCGTCGTTCCATGATTAGTATTCCTTTTTTTATTCTGGGATTAATACGAGGCGATGTTGATTCAGAGCTCCTGCTCACTCGATTGAAATTCAATGTTCCTGTGCAACCTACACACAATTTTCGAACTGCTATCACTGAATTACTACAGATCTGACTATGAAAATAATGATTCCTTTATACTATGTTCAGACATGTACTTTTATTGAGTCAATATTCGGTTTATTGATTACAATGTTCAGCTGCTTATTCAATATTCATTTGACAGCTGGTAAACAAAACAGCTGGTTGTTTCAACAACATTGTTTTTGTTTTGTTTTTTTTTTTGTTTGTCGTTGTTGATATTTGAGTTGTCAAATATCAATAGAAAGTGTTCGGAAAATCAAGTTTTAATCAATATTATAACAATTTATGAATTTATTGAGCAATAATTAATTGACATTTTATATGAAATATTCAGATCAATAATGCCATTTATTGCGAATTACTCAATATAAGTGCATGTCTGAACATAGTATTAGACGAGCCTGTAAAACCTTTAATGAATGCTACCAAGTAGTTGATTTCTCGGAGTGTAAAGAAGTTTTAAAGAAAAACCTAACCATATTTTTGAATTGTTATTATAAAGTTCTTGTTGAATTAATGTAAATCTGTATTGTATTCTGTTGTATATAGTCAGTAAAGATATATTGTCTCTATTGACATTAAATAAAATAAATAAAATAAATAAATAAACTGTAAAAGTTCGAAAGATTTGTACTCGAAAATTTGCAAAAGAACATTGTTTTTATATGGCTTTGTAAGTGCTTGTATTGGTTTATTTATTTTTACTGGATGCCCTTATATTCTTATGGGCTGTGTAAAATTGAAAAATTGAAATTAAATGAACAGGTGGTAGCATTTTGATTTCATACTTTTGAATGAAATTTCATTGAATTTCTTTACTTTTCCACGTGTTTTAATAGAAATTATTTTGTAATAAAATACATACTAATTAATATGTGTATAATATGTATTCATTGTTTGGATTAGTGCGAGGCACAGTCACACGTGTACGAATTAATGAAGAAAATGAAATAAATAAAGAATGCATTTATAAAAATAAAAACATACGTACGTACTTTTTGAGATACATACGTTCGAAATGAAATAGCTGTCAATAGCCGACATGGCTCTGGTAACAAGTCATTATTCATGCGGCTGTACCGCACTGTTGCAACAGTTGGTGCACTGAATTGTTTATTTGGATAAATTCTAGATTTCAAAAAAAACTTAAGAAAACTATTTCATGCCCATAAACATTATGATCTTGTTGGCCAGCCATCATCAGAATTTCTTGATTCAGCAAATTGTTGTCGCAAAAAATCGATTGAAAAACGCAGGGTGTGTCCCCATGTCCTACAGTTGAGGCCCCGCTAAAATATTCTTGATCGTATTTTCATAACGAATGCTGCTCACAGTCACTGTAGGTTAGGCTAAAATATTCTTTATCGTATTCTCATAACGAATGTCACTGTAGGTTAGGTTAGGTTAGAGGACGTGTACTTGTCAACTGTGACAAGTACAGTACCCGGTGGTCGAATTGACTTATTGTACAACGTCCTAGCTTCTCATACCACTCGTGTTGTGTGCGTTAATTTTTATACATGAGTGGCGGAACCTACAGTTTAAAGTCGACTCCGAACGACAGATTTTTGAGAAGCTTTTCATGGCAATTTTTACTCTCAGAGTTTTTGCCAGAAATTTGCTGACAGTAAGTCGCCGAAGAAATATTTTCATATTTTCGTTTTGATGTCTGACCAGTCACTGTAATTCCGGCCCCATTTTCAAAAAGGTCAGGTACAATCACGACGGCTGACAAAAATTCGCTTGTTGTGCATCATTTGTTTGTCATGGATTAGATGAGGATTTTCTGCGTACCAAATTCAACAATTCACTTAGCCATTCGAAAAATTGGTGTTAATTTGAAGAAATTTCCGGCTCTTTTCATGGTCTGCTGATGTAAGCTTCTGACTAAGATGCATTTTATAAAAATTAGGATCTTCCGTCAAAATTAACTGTGTAGTGTTTCGTGACATTTAATGTGGTTGAGAACGATGCTGAGTTAATGTAATCCCGTTTTCGACGACACTCTTGTTTAAAGTAGCAGTAATGTTTTTAAGAGTACATGTCCATAACCGCTCCAGTACCCTGAAATATTTTGACAATTCTTCGAACGATTGATTGAGGTTAGCCTAGGTTAGATTGCTGTCCTAACCTCGGGGGCCAATATGGTTCATTGTTTTACCCAGTTTGAAGTATTACCATTGCCATGATCCGTTTGTGTAGGGTTTGTATCACCCCGAACTCTGGATAAAACCGGTCAGTTCGCTCTGTGAAACGTTTGCCACCATGCCCAGATTTTCATACGTTCCGTTACAGAAAAACCGATAACGTCTGTCCTGAAGTGCAGGCCATTTGCATAAAGGGTGTTGTATAGATTCCATTTCTGCAGTAATCTTGATTGAAATAGACCGAGCAATATCTCGTTAGAATTTCTGAATTCTTCTTATGGATACTCTTTCTCGGTTGAAAATTCTTTTTAGCTTGCGAATGGTAATAAGTAGAAGTCGCCGCAGTCTAGCAAGTAGTGTTTTGGCTTATTAGACGTAAGGCCAGGGTTCAAACCTCAGGTCAGACATCAAAACGAAAATATCAAGGCAAATTCATAACAGGTAGGAGCATCTCTACAACAAATACAACAATACAAAAACAACAGGCATTTTGTTTTTGTTAAAGAGTACTCGTAATGTCAAAAAAATTAAACCTCAAACCTCCATAGGAAATTAATAAAAGCAATTAAAAAAACTAAATAAATTTTATATATTGAAATTTCTTTTGATTTTTATGTCATGCTTAATTATGCAATAGTGGGGCACCTATAAATTAAAAAATTATTCCATGCGGTCAATAACATTTTCACTTTATGTAAAGAACATGTTTTTATAGGGCCATCGAGAAAATTGGCAGATGCAAACGTTATTTGTTATTGGTCATAGTTTTGGCACCTAGTTGGAGAGACCAAAATCTTTTTTTGGGATGCATCAGTCTCGTCTAAATAAATATAAATATAGTAAATCTAGATTGTAGTTTAAAAGATATGTATATGTATTTAGTGTTAAAGCCTTAAATATTGTTAATAATCTTGCAAAAATTTTAATAAAATTGGCTTTGAAATAGTAATCCTGAAGAATTTCTAGAGTGCGTATCGTTAAGGATACATTCGGTACATATGAGGGTTTATAAATGCGAAAATGATTATCGAAACAAAACACACAAAAAAACAAAAAAATTTTGACATTCCAAATCTCGTCAGCTGTTGAGATAAGGCTACCTTCTATGACTATGTCTTGGAAAATATGAAAAAATATTTCTTCGGCGACTTCCTCTCATTAGACTTCTGGCAAAAACTCTGAGAGCAAATAGAAAATTGCCATGAAAAAGTTGCTCAAAAATCTGTCGTTCGGAGTCGAGTTTAAAATGTAGGTCACGCCACTCATGTAAAAAATTAACACACACAACATATATGGTGTAAGAAACTAGGTCGTAATCCTGACTGAAGGGTTGTAATTATCAATAATATGCTAATATGCAATATCAAATATTAGAGTACGTAGAAATCTGACAAATGATATAGAATACGTGCACAAGAATCATAGTTGAACACATAGGATTGCTTAAAGAATTTTGTACCGCACGGGAACCTATTTGAATCGCCATACGTATAGTCCAACCAAAATTTAATCTACATTGAGTGTGTCTACGAAATTCGAATAATTTATTTAATATTCGATTACAAACAAAAGAAAAATTAAAAAATAAATACTTTGTATATAGCACACGTGTTAATATGTATTATTAAATCCACTTTTTGCAATATTCGCAAGGTTGCACGGAAAATATGTTTTTAAATATTAATTTATGCCACACAAATGTATTACGAACGGCAATAATGCAATAATTAGTAGGCATTTATTGTTCATTTAAAAGAATGTAAAATTTTCAAAAGTTTAATTTGATTTTAGCGTTACAACAGAACGGGGTTGGAAATAGTGGGAGACTTTAATTGTCATAATAAGGACCTCAGTTATCGTTTAATTTTATAAGTAAAGGCTTTCCGAAATAAAGTCAATTTAAAGGTGTGTTCGCAAAGTTACAAAACAAAAAAAATAAAAAAAATATATAAACTAATCTAAGAAATTTAATATTTTATAACACAAGTTAAAAATTTTTAATGCCGAGTGTAACAATAAACAAATTTTCGTTGGTTTTTTTCTACGATCCATCATATTTTTCGGAGTAAATTAAAAAAAATTTTATTCAAAGTTTTACATACCAAAATGCAACACTGCATAGTGATTAAAAGTGATTCCAGGTTCGAATACAATACAAGGCAAATTGCACTTGTTTCGAATTAAAAAAAAAAAAAATTTAAAGTTCAATCCATGTCCGTATAATCCACTTATACGCATCCTAACCTCCGCGTAGAGCATAGCATTGATAATGAACACCATATGTGGGTCAGGCAGTGACATCTCTAGAGAAAGAGGAAGATTAGAAATAAAGAAGCAAAGTTTTCTATTAGACAATGGCTAATGGCAACGATGTTATCCTATGCTCTGCTACCGTAGACCATTCATATACTCAACTGGAAAAATGTTCATCAATGAAACTGAACCAGAGAAATATATAAAGGATAAAAGAGATATCCTCTGGGAGTTCTATTCTTGTAAAGGGACGAAAAAGAATAAAATGATAAATTTAAAGTGTAAAGGTTTGAAAGACCTATTGCTGCCATTATGTGTAAAACAATACATTCAAACACACATACATAATTGCACCGCCGAACCCTCTTTGGAAAGACTCCACCTTTGGTAGGGAAACCTTTGTCCTCGCATTGAAGGACATTCGGTTATCCGGAAACGCGAATGACAAGGCGACGAAACTTATGCGCTCCATAACGGAGGCTTGCAACGCATCTATGGCAAGGAGGCGACACATGCCTGGGAAGAAACACGTCTACTGGTGGAACGCGGATATAGCGAATCTAAGGCGGGAATGTAACCGCGCACGTCGGCTATTCCAAAGGGCCAGGGGTCGTGATGACTTCACGGAACTACGGGAAAGGTTTAGAAGGCTTAGGACCAATCTGAATGGAGCCATTGCGCACATCAAGAGAAGATGCTACAGGGAAATGTGTGCCGATGTGGATGATAATCCCTGGGGAACTGGATATAAGGTGGTGATGAGAAAGCTGAACTGCTTCCGACCACCAGCAACAACGTGCGCAGCTAAGCTGCAATCAATCGTAGCGGACCTTTTTCCACGGAAGGCCGAAATCACATACTCCGTGCGGGAGATGCGGTCACCGGAGGAAATCCCGGAAGTCAGCAGTCAGGAATTGGAGTCAGTCTGTAGAGAAATGAAACTTAATAAGGCACCGGGGATCGATGGGATCCCAAACATCGCGCTTAAGGCAGCTATTGAGAATAACACTGAGCTGTTTAGACAAGTGTTTGATGCTTGTATCCAGGAGAGGACGTTCCCTAGGATATGGAAGAGGCAGAGACTGGTTCTCATTCCGAAAGGTAACAACGCGCAGGATGCATCGGGATACCGCCCGCTTTGTATGATCGACACGGCCGGAAAACTTCTGGAAAGGAAGCATTCCTGGTTGAAGAAGGCTTGTCGGATCGCCAATTTGGTTTCCGGAAAGCACGTTCCACAATAGATGCAATAGACATGGTTATGACAATAGCAAAGGATGCTATCAGCGGTGAGCGCTGGCTGGAAGGCGATAAGGAATACTGCGCTGTCATCACCCTGGACGTCAAAAACGCATTCAACTCAGCGGATTGGGATGCCACTTTAGCAGCCCTAGATGAAAAGGACGTACCAAACTACTTATTGGAACTCATTAAGGACTATTTTAAGGATAGAGTGCTCTTATATGACACAGATGACGGCAGAAAGTCGTATGCGGTATCGGTGGGTGTTCCGCAAGGTTCCGTGCTGGGCCCAATACTATGGAATGTTATGTATGATGGTGTACTGAGGCTTAGACTCCCTAAAGGTGCGCAAATCATTGGATTTGCAGACGATATTGCCCTGGTGATAAGGGGAAAACATTTGGATGAATTGGTGAGAACGTGTAACACTGCGGTTGGCATGGTCAGGAGCTGGATGACAGGAATAGGTCTCAAACTTGCTGATCACAAAACAGATGTACTACTTGTAAGCAGTAGAAAGAGGATGGAGTTTATTACAATAACAGTAGGTGACCAGCGCATAACATCAAGGCAGGCGATTAAATATCTGGGAGTAATGATTGATAACAGGCTCACGTTTAAAGAACATCTGACGTATATCGGGGGAAAATGTGCGGCGACATCATGTGCACTTGCCCGAATAATGCCTAACCTAGGAGGCCCAAAACAGGAGAGGAGACAGTTACTGATGAAGGTGGTGACATCGATCGCTATATATGCAGCCCCTATATGGGCCGGGGCTATGGATAAAAGGACCTATAGAGCAGGAATAGAAGCGGCCTACAGGAGATCAGCTCTCAGGGTGATTTCTGCCTTCCGCACAGTGTCTACTGATGCAGCGTTGGTGATAGCGGGGATGTTGCCTCTGAAGCTAGTAGTGGACATGGAGAGGAGGAAACACGACACACGGAGGAGAATAGATTCTTCGAACCCTGTTCAATTAGCGGATGATACTATGGATAGATGGCAGCAGGACTGGTCCAATTCCACCAAGGGAAGATGGACCCACAGACTCATACCGAACATAGGCGTATGGACCAAAAGGAGACACGGTCAGGTGAACTTCCACCTGACACAATTGCTAACAGGCCATGGATGTTATAGGGCATATCTCTATAAGTATGGTCATGACGTGGACGAGGTATGCCCAGAATGCCGTAATGAAAGGGAGACGGCGGAGCATGTTTTCTTTACTTGTACGCGATATGCTGTTCAACGAAACTGCCTGGAGAGTACAATAGGATACCAGGTAACGCCCGATAATATAGTTAGCCTGATGTTAACCTCACGTGACAATTGGAACGCAGTATGTGTTTTCGCAAAGAAGGTATTGACGCAGCAAAGATTGGCTGAGAGAGCAAGGTCAGCGGAATTTGAAGGCGGCACTCGCTGAATCTCCACCCCCCCCCGAAGTAATACTTGATTGTGGTCCCGGGGGGGGGGGGGGGGTGAATGGTTGGAAGTGTGACGAACGAGGTTGGGTTTAGTACGTAGGCGCTTAGCAAGCCGAGAGTAAGTCTTGCGGCGAATCGTGCACATTGGTAGGCCGGGCTACCAATGTCTTTCGAAGATTCCCAACCTTTAGCTCGTAAAGCTATAAAAAAAAAAAAAAAAAACATAATTGGTCATTACAACCCTTCACCCATGATCACAACATAAATTCTCACACCACTTATGTTGTGTGTGTTAATTTTATATATGAGTGGCGGGACCTACAGTTTTAAGTCCATTCCGAACGACAGATTTTTGAGAAACCTTTTCACGGCAATTATATTTACTCTCAGAATTTTTGCCACAAATGTAATGAAGTCGCCGTGGTCTAGTAGGTAGTGTGTTGGCTTATTAGACGAAAGGCCCGAGTTCAAATCCCAGGTCAGACTTCAAAACTAAAATATGAAAATATTTCTTCGGCGACTTCCCCTCAGCTGATTTCTGGCAAAAAGGCTGGGAGTAAATAAAATTGCCATGAAAAGCTTCTGAAAAATCTGTCGTTCGGAGCCAACTTTAAACTGTAGGTCCCGCCACTCATGTATAAAATTAACGCACACAACACGAGTGGTATGAGAAGCTAGGACATTGTACAATGGGTCAATTCGACCTCCGGGTACTGTACTTGTCACAGTTAACAAGTACTCGTCCTCTAACTTAACCTAACCTAATGAGAGGAAGTTGCCGAAGATATGTTTTTTCATGTTTCGTTTTGTTGGAGATGTCTATCCTGGTGTTTGAACATTAGCCTCACGTCTAATAAGCCAACAAACTTTCTACTAAACTACGGCGTTTTCAACATCCACCTCCACATTATGGTGGATATAGAAAACCCAGTGTTAGGTTACATAAGGTGGCCTGCGCCCTTAAAGGAAAAGGTCCGACTTGGCCTGGATTAAGATCTATTCCCTAGAGAAAACCAATCTGAATCCAGGATGTCAGAGAGTAAGACGAGAAAAAGATGCCTCTTTTCATGACAAGAGCAGGTCACTAGAACATGAGGCGAGAGGCAGTCTCTTCCTTAGATCCACAGCTCCTGCAGAAGCCATTTGATGGAATAGCATGTTTTTCGGCAAGCCTGCCAACAGGCCATTGGCACGTGAGAATCGCTATTGTGCAATGTATGGCCATAAGATTTACGTATCCAGCAATATTGCATGCACCCTATTGCTGCCAGTGAGATTGAGCTTCCCTGTACTGTGAGTGGATAATTTCTAATTCAAATTAGGCAATCACTTGGTGACTTGTAGTCACCTTAGTCTAATATATAATGTGCTGGGGTATAAATACGTGAGGTCACAGTTCAAACCCCAGGTCAAACATCTCCAATAAAACAAGATAACAAAATGTTTCTTCGGCGACTTCCTCTCAGCTGCGTCACGACAAAAATTCTGAGAATTATTAAAATTCCCACGAAAAGTTTCTCAAAATTTCAGTCATTCGGAGTCTACTTTAAACTGTAGGTCCCGCCACATCCTGTATAAAATTAACACCCACAACATAAGTGGCATGGTGAGAAGCCGAGTTGTAATCCTGTCTGAAGGGTTGTAATGACCAATTATATATGTATGTATGCGTTCAGCGAACACACAACTTTGTCTATGGTCGTTTACCTTGAGTTCCCGAGTCAGTTGAATTTTGTGTTAGTATAGGCCGAAGTCAGGGCTCAAAATTCGCCATGTTGCGGTATGCAGAAGGCCGTTTTCTTGCAAGCGACGACTACCTTGGATTCTCTTGCACTTGATGGTGTTTGCAGCAGATCTTGGGTTTCGTCGATGTTCGAAGTTTGGTCAATTGTTTACTGTACTAGTCGACTCAAATTCATTCGCCATAATGCGAAAAGAGAACAATTATAACGATTGTAAAAGGGGCAAAGTGCTCAGTACTTTTTTAATTTTTTTGCTGGCATGTGGTAACTAATTTGACATTTGTGGGTACAACAATATGGCCACTATCAATGGACAAAGTTTCGAAGTAACTGTCAGAAGTACCGATTTCACAGATCAATTAAATTGGAAGTGAATTTTAATTAAAAATTTAAAGTCGAAGTTGGTACAATCTGTAGTAGGTGTGTGTGAATATACATTTTTATGTTACGCAATGGGAAAGCGTGCTATAATGTCTATTCATGGATAATATTTGGTTTCGATTTGTAACACTAGTCCGCTTTTATACGGAAATTCGGAGGCTAGAATGTTAAATGGATTCTTGCTGTGTAAAAGGACAAGATATCAAAACATGACTTAATTGTATTGGGTTCCCTAAAATTATTGCTGAAGAATTGCATTGGCGTCGTATGGTCGAATGGCAAATAATTTAAACAAAACTTTTTTATTTACTTATGAATTGCAAACGCGTTCGGAAAATATCAATTTATTACACTAAGGGCCATTATTACAACTTGCTGTTAAACTTGAGTTTAGTTAAAGGTACCTTTAGCTAAAGGGTACTGTAAAGTTACCTTTAACTTATTTTCGTTATTTCAATTTACAGATAAAACTTTTTCAAAAATATGGTAGTGGCGGAGCAACATACGAAAACACTGCTCAATTAAACGAGTTTTTTTTAAACACAGTGGCAACGACGGCCTTCGTTTTTTGTTGTATATGCTCATTTTGTTTATATTTGAAGTTGCCATATTGAAAATAATATATAATATGGCAAGTTCATACATAAACTTAACTTTAAAAGTTATCGGTAGGATGATCCTCCCTTTAGCTTAACGCTCACTTCTACCTTATTATAAGTGATAATAATTAAAAATAATTTATCTGTCCGTTAAAATCCTTCCTTTAGTTAAAGGCAATTTGTAATAATGGCCCTTATTTGCTTGATTTTGTTTTCAGAATACTTTGTTAATTAACTACACGAACTTTAACAAAAAAAAAAGCAAAATGCTAATCAGAGACTTTTATGCAAATCGAGAAATCTTCATAACCGGTGGCACAGGTACGAGGGCATCCATAGATTTCAAAGTATTTTTTTAAAATTTTTAACGCCTTTTTTTTGCACTCTTTTCTTTAGGTTTTTTGGGAAAATCCTTAATCGAAAAAATATTACGCGATTGTCCAAAGGTGAAGGTAGTGTATGTACTCTTAAGAGGTAAAAAGAATCTCAGTGCGGAAAAACGTTTGGAGGCACTCAAAGAAAATGCAGTATTTGATCGCATTAGACGAGAATGCCCCGAGGCATTGAATAAACTACATGCCATCAGTGGTGATAGTAAGGAGTTAGGTTTGGGCATAAAGTCTCAAGATTTGGAATTAATTAAAGATGTCAGCATTATTTTCCATATGGCAGCATGTGTCAGGTATGCAAGGATTTCATTTCAAATGAATAGAAGTTCTCAGATTTTTAAAACCCCATCTTTTCTTCTCCAGATTTGATGATGCTTTACGCAATTCCATATTATTGAATACACGAGGAACCTATGAATTGCTTAAAATCGCTGAAAAACTTAAAAATTTGGTGAGTTTTTTGCATTGCTCCACTGCCTATTGTAATGCCCTTAATGATGTCATAGAAGAGAAGGTAAAATAATCCTATTTTGGTTTGTTAGTTCTGGCTTTTCTTATATTCTTTGATGATTCTTTTTAGGTTTATAAAATGCCCGTGGATTGGCGTAAAACCATTCAAATGGCAGAAACTTTTGATGAGGAAACACTGAACGCCCTTTGCTTAAAGTGAATAGAAATGTTATTTCATTTTATGAATTTTAATGAATTTTATTCTTGTTATAGATACACTGGATTTTATCCAAATACTTATACATTCACTAAGAATCTCAGCGAGCAAATAATTCAAGAATATTCAACGAAAATCCCCATTACAATATTTCGTCCGTCCGTAGGTAGGATTTAAATTTTTCTTGGAAATTTCTGAAGTGTTAATAGGTTAATAGGCTTGCCTAGATCATCATATCATAGCGTAGTTCAAAGAAGTCGAAGTAAAAGCAAACCATACGTGAATTAACATCGAATATATCAACGTATACCTCGTTAAGTATGTTGTTGAAGTCCCAACTAAGGAATATAGTTTATCAAACTCTTTTAACGGTCAACCAAAAGTTGCAATTAAAATTTCTTCGAATACGCGGGGAACTCACCACCAAAAATCTGAAACATCTTAGACTGGTTAGTTTAGGTTCAACAGGCATCCGCTTCAATGGCCACAGCTTACTTGGGTCCTATAAAATCCGTTTTGCAACACTGATACCGTCATTATCTATAGTATCTCTTCATCATACCGAGAGCCTGTGAATTTTTCTCAAATCACCTTTGATGAGACATGTTTTCTCACTAAATTCTGGGTGTCAACGGATTCTTCCTCCTAGGTTTCTAAGTGTCTCGCAATCACAGTGAAGATATTCTGTCGTCTACGCTTCTTCCTCGCAGAGTTCATAAATTTAGACTGCCCACCAAAAACTCTCTGCGTTGTCAGGGTCTGAATTAGTTGACAGAATGGAATTTAAATTCTGAGAAACATTAAAGATCTCATAAAGTTTCCAAAACTAGATTTGGCCCATTTGTATACGATCAATGGCCTTTTATTAACACTCAGTTCTTGGCAGCCCTCGCGCTGACCAACTTCTTCCTCTCTTCCGGTTTTGGTAGAACTTGCTCAGTACACGGACTGCGTTCACTTGTGGCGTCACAACGGGCCGCTAAGAGTGCTCAAGTGAGCTTTTGATATCAGAGCTACCACTCCGACCTAGCCTAAACTAACACTCAGTTCTACTAACGCTCAGGAGATGGTTCCTACTTCTGCAGTGCACTGTGTCGGAAGTAGGAAAACAGTTTATGGGAAGTAGGAAAGCAGGGAGTAATTTTCTTAGACTGTGTATTGGCTTATTAGACATGAGGCGACAGTTTAAACCTCAGGTCAGATATTTCCAACAAAGCGAAATATGAAAAACACGTGGGTGATATACTGTCGTCTTAATCTAATGAGTAGCTCGTTGGCTTATTAAAAGCGAGCTCTAGAGTCCAAACCTCAATTTTGAAATTAAAAAAAAAAAAATTCGTTTAAACCACTTCCTCTCAATAGTGTTTTGACTTAAGCTCTGAGAGTAACTAATTGCCTTGAGAAAGCATTTCAAATCAAATCGATGATGAACTGTAGGTTCCGCCACTGATAGATAAAATTGGCACACTCAACATAAGTGGAAAGTCCTACTGCGCTGTTTTAGTAGTGGTAGAACAGTGAAACGCAAGCCAGTTTGCTAAGGTACTCCATGGAATTAATTCGTTGTTGAATAGCGTAACGTCATTAATGAGCACCGTCGCCCTCTTCGGATAGATTTGTGCTATTGGTCGGTAGTTTTGAGAGCCTTCACTTAGTAAGATGAGAAAAAAGCATGCATGAGAGCATGTTGCACTGCTTCATGTTCAGTGCTGAAATACTGTCCGACTCAGCAGATTTGTTTCTGTTAAGACCCATAAGAACCCTTTTAACGGCCCGAGTTCAAAATGAGATATCTGATATAGTCAATGATATTCTTTCAAATTTAGCAAACGGTTTTCGGTTTTCCGGATATTTGGAATTAATTGCAAATATTTCGGCCTAAATGTTGGCTTTATCAAACGAGTTTGTGAATAAACGATCATTCATATAATCATACAACGGAATATTCTTTCAGCAACTCTTCTGTGTTTTATTGTTAATTTTTAGAGACAGCATTTGTTTTTTCAGCCTAGAAAACTGAGCCACTTTCGCATTCATTCCATTCCTTATGGTTATTATCTTCGCTTATTACGGGGATTATTTTGGCCCACGTGCTTCAACAATGACGTGCATAACATGGACTTGTCGTTGCATAGAACACACTCTAAAAAAACCTTACACAAGAAATTACAAATCCTGTACTAGATTGGAATGCTGACAGTGAAAGATGGGATGGCGAAGGCGGATAGGAAACGTGGAACACTGACTGGGGGTAGTTTAGTTGAAATTAAACGAATGGCTGCTAGAAGATATTTTACAATGATCTCGTGTTTTTTTTTGAAGTCGCCGTAGTCTAGTAGCTAGTGTGTTGGCTTATTAGACGAAGGGCCCGAGTTCAAATCCCAGGTCAGACATCAAAACGAAAATATGAAAATATTTCTTCGGCGACTTCCTCTCAGCAGATTTCTGGCAAAAACTCTGAGAGTAAAAATTGCCATGAAAAGCTTCTCAAAAATTTGTCGTTCGGAGTGGACTTTAAACTGTAGGTCCCGCCACTCATGTATAAAATTAACGCACACAATACGGATAGTGTGAGAAGCTAGGACGTTGTACAATGGGTCAATTCGACCTCCGGGTACTGTACTGGTCACAATTGATAAGTACACGTCCTCCAGTGGTGTTGTGCTAATTTTTTTTTTTTTACCGGAACGCGTGTATATAATAATGTATATAGACAGGGCCGATCCTGGGTAGGCGGCCGCTCTGTGCGGTGTCATGTCCCAAATTTAACGACGGGGGTGATTTTCCATGATAATCCTGGCGGCGGCGTTTTTTTTTAGGTCTCATGTCCCAAATTTAACGACAGGGGGAGGGAGATTTCCCCCAATTTTTGCCGGTCGCCAGGATCGGCCCTGTATATAGCATAAAAAGGAAAGGAAACGATCATTACGAAACCAATTTTTTTTTTCAAAACTTCAGCCAATTCTCGTTATCAGAAATCATCTTGAGTTCCGGAACGCGTTCCTGTCCAAAAAGGAAGTACCGGAACAACGTTCCGGAGCCTTCGGGCTCGACAACACCACTGACGTCCTCTAACCTAACCTCGTGTTTCTGAAAGGAATTTCTCACTTTCTGGGTTTTATTATGAAAACTTTTCTTTCAGTGGTAAATAGCTTTTCGGAACCTACAGCTGGTTGGATAGATAACTTGAATGGTGCAGGAGGTTCATTGGTTACTTATGGTATTGGTGTCACACCAGTCCATTGTGTTTGGAAGGGTTTAATCCTTGATTTGGTGCCGGTAGATTTTATCACCAAACTAACATTGACAGCCACTTATAAGAGAGGACTTGAAACGCTTAAGTAAGTTATCAGCATAATAACGATTAGAAATACTCATTACTTTGTGTAATAATTTGTTTCACAGTAAAAATTCAAATGAAGAGCAATTTTCCCTAGAGGTGGTCAATGGTGCCTTTGCTAAGACTTTTGGTGTGACAGCACAGACTGAAGTTGTTTTATTTTATGAAGCTGTCAGAAAGAATCCAATGAAATATTGTATCTGGTGTTTTGACTTACCATGGACAGCTTCCTACAATCAATTTTTATTATATGTACGTATGCTATTGCAAGGTCCTATACTATATACTATGACTATCATGATTAATATTTTTACGTCTACTTGCAGATGTATTTCCTGAATTTGCCATTTTCAATAATACTCGACAGTCTTTTACGTTTATTTGGTCGAAATCCGATGCTATTGAAAATACAACGTCGCGTTATGTACGCAAATACAATCGCTAAAAACTATACTAACAGGATTTACGACATACCCTACGATAATTTGCTTAACTTAGCAAACTACGTCCCTCCAATTGAGAGGTAAGTTTAAGGCTACAAGTCAACAAGTACGGAAACACCTTATCATTCTCGGTAAATTTACTACGTAGTATGACAGAAAATAAATAAAAAGGAAAGTGTAAAATGTCGCCTCATGCGCTTCTCTGTCTCATTAATCGCCGAGAATACCTTTCCAAACAATTTCTCCCACTCCATAGAAACTTCAGACATTATTAGTAGTGAGGAAGGTCTCTTCGTGGAAAGGAAATAATTTTCTCAAAAATCTGTCATTCGGTGTCGACTTTGAACTATAGGTCGCGCCATTCATGTATAAAATTAACAGGCACAACATAAGTGAAATGAGAAGCTATGTTGTAATCCTGACTGAAATGTTGTAATGTTTGTACGTACGGAGCCTGAATAGTCGGAATGAAAGTGTATCATGTGTAACATAGATATAATTAGCACAGTGATACCCACCAGTGTTGCTACATATTTTTCCGTATGCCGCCTTTAGGGTCCGCAGAAGCGATAAGTTAATTCGTATGGCGACATTTTTCGATAAAATAGCAACGAATAATCCTTTAAGAACTTCAAGATGTATGATAATTCGTTAAGGTTAAGTTAGGTTTAAGGACGTGTACTTGTCATTGGGACAAGTACAATACTCAGAGGTCACTATGAACCATTGTAATACGTCCTAAGGCAGAGAGAGAGAGAGAGAGGGTAATAAAGGACATAGAAAAAAGGAGAATAGGTAGGCACACAGATCACATATACACAAGAGAAAGCAACTACAACATTAAAGCCTTAGCTCTTCTCAACCTGTTAACGAATCTATGCAGAGGCTTAATGTCGACACAGGGTTCAAACCCTCGAAGAAGCCCCTGATTAGGTTCCATAACCTTACCCTACTAGGGGCTGGACAGTTACAGAGTAGGTGTTCGATAGCTCATAGCAACATAACCCCCAATAGTCCGACTGAAATCTGTTCTAGATCCTTGTCAGCAATCTAGTCTTGCAGTGCCCTGCAATAAAATTAATAGCAAACCTAAGACTGGCCTAAGACGACGAGATCACAGACTCTAGAAACAGCAGGTGGGCAGCCTCGGATAAGGGCAGAGTGGCGCGCATGATCTGGCCTCGGCTGGATAGAAGGCGCACTGCAAGACTGCTGAAACTCCAAAGAGGCCTGCTCAGTGCGGTTGTGGGAGTCGTGACGGGTCATTGCATTATGGGTGTCCACGCAAGGCGCATTGGTGTGGGGCACCTTGCGAACGATTTCTCTGGAAGCTGAAGGGACGAAGAGGAGGAAGAGACGGTTTTTCATCTACTGGGAACATGCCCGGCACTATGTCAAAGGAAGAAGAGACATCTTGGTGCCTACTATATCGATGATCTGAGTGATTTGTCGAATACTGACGTCGGCAGTCTGAGTCGCTTCATTGTAAGCTCCAGGTGGTTCCAGGATTAAGGGATAGTGAGCGCGAACTGTGGTATCACAATGGGCCCCACAGGGCCTAAGTGCGTCTATCCAATTCATTTGGGGGGACGGCTACTTGTACCTACCTACCTAAGACTGGCCTTATCTAAGCCCAGCAACAAACCTGTTCTATTACTGTCTATAGCCCCCAACGCCTCTGGTCTGCCTCCCTGACCCATCCAGTGATGAGGCCGTAGAGGTGGCGGATTGGGGGACCAGGATCAACTACTAAATCGTCCTCAGAAAGTTAACCTAATCTAGCGAGACCAACAGCCGTCTCATTGCCAAGTATACCGCTATGACCCGGAACTAGGGTTACCAGATTTCGATTCGCAAAAAGCTGGACATTGGGTTTTAAAAAGCTGGACAAAATAAAAAAAAGCTGGGCATAAAAAAATACTGAGAAAATGTAGACATGTTGTCACTGATGATAGAAGAGGGAAATCATAACTTAGTTGTATAACAAATGTACAATCAGTGTTGGCTAACATGATTTGACAAAGATAACATGAAAATTATTGCCCAAGTTATTGCAGTGTAATAAAAAATTTCTATTTAGCTGGACAAATTAAATTTTAGCTTGAAACTGGACAAGCATCAAAAAAACTGGACAATCCAACCAAGTCCAGCCAGGCTGGCAACCCTACCCGGAACCCAGCATAGACAGATTCGTCACAAACAAGTCGTGATTTACAATAACAATAACTCTTAACGCACCTTGACTGTCAACGAAGATCATTTAAGATTCCGTTTTCGAAGTGGGCCTCCTAGCTACGGCCTCAATAGCCTTCAAGATAGCAAAAAAAAACTCTCTTCCGTTAAACTTTTTCACATTTTCATTGATTTTAATTGTTTTTATTTTTATTTTTATTTTTTAGAAACGATTTTGGTGTTAAACTTGAGTATACAAGTGAAGATTTCGTCCACGCTTTCAAATATCTTGTAATCGGCTTCAAGGAGAACGTCTTTGATGAACCGCCGCAGGCAAGTGAGGCAACTAAGAAACGGGCGCAAATACTTCAAATACTAAATAAAACAATTAAAATTATTGTATTCACTTCATCTATGTTCTATTTGAGATCATTGTTACCTTGATTTAAATTAATCGCCCCAAAAAATTTGTATATTTTTGTGCGTATGTATGTACATGTACATGTTTTAATAAATGAGGAAAAGGTATCGAAAAAAGTAAGACGTGGCGTTTGGCATTTTAAAAATAAAATCGGTGTTCATAGTCATTTGGAAAAAAAGGAAAAAAAATCGCATGGAAACAGCATAGAGGAACGTAAAAGATAACGCCCAAGATATGACTTTAATAACAAGTAAGTGGCAATCCGAAAATGCTTGGGTCAATTTGGATGTCGCTAGAGTATCACCTGCATACATAGTGGCTTCATAGGCATTCTTTACTTGATGATAGTAAATTTAATCTACCTGGACCAGTACGTTTGGCGTAAGCTTAAGTTTTTTCCTAACAATACTCAGGCTATTCTCAAGCGTGGGGAGTGTCGGTACTGGTGGGGGCACGTGTTGCCAGTACAGGAGTAGGGTATGTTCATTATCTTGACAGTAAAATGAATTCAGTCCAATATTTGGGAATTTTATAACAAAATGTGAAGTAAAGTGCCGACAACTTAAATATTGTTACGTTTTTACATTTTAAAAACGTTTAAAATATGAGTTCGTAGATTGTAAATAAAATTAAAATAAATTTGTTTTTAGTTTTAATTAAAATTCTCTATTATTCGCACAATTCTATGTGCCACTGTTCACAACTTGATGTAAACAACAACAATTGCTTTGTTCGTTATTCCTCTGTTTACGACCTGTGCATAAACAATAACAATTACTAGGCAATTATTCAACAGATCTTTGTAACGGAGATCTTCAAACCACGATTACTCTCTTCAAACACACCGCAACTTTACACAAGACCAGTGTTGCAAAATTAAAACTTTTGGAATGGTACTGAACTATAACTGAGAGAGTATTTTTTTGCCTCCAATGGTACTTTTGTAAAAATATATTTACTTATACTTAATACACGTACGTGATGGAATAGAAAAATTAACAACTTATACATGTTACTCATGTACAGCTGATTCAGAACGTAAAAGCCCCGTTTAGTCAAACGTCGACGGAACGTACGTTCGTACGCATGGGAAGATCAAAGTAAATGCTTAACGAAATTACATTACAATTCGGCAAGTGTTCTCATTACATTTCGTATTCTAAAAACAAATATGCGTTCCGTGGACTCTGGGCTAACCGGGGCTAAAGATTAATTCTACCTTTAGCATTACATTGAACAGGTTGATAACCCATTAATAGTTAAAAAGCGCAATCTCATAATAAAAAAGTACTGAAAGTGTAGCGGGGGTACTGTGGTACTACTAAATGGAAAAGTTCTGAAAAAAGTGCTAAAGTACTGAATTTGTCAACACTGCACAAGACTTACTGAACTTCATTAACTCAGTCGCCTGCTTTGCCTTGCCTTTTATATGGCAGAGTAAACAATCTAATGAATGTTCTTGAAGGCAAATGTTCACGACTTTGCCTTCTCGAAATCTCTATAAATGCACACATTGTTGTTTACATTCATTATTGTAGTGTTTGGTTGCGTATTTTGTTTACTTTTATTATTGTAGTGTTGTTTGTGTATTTCTGTTTACTTGTTTACCATTTTTTCTTATGCTGGTGTTTGTTGTTATATTAAACAGTACAATAATTTGTAAACAGGTTTGTTTACTGCATTGTTTTGTTTTTGTAGCTTTTGTTTATAATTCTAATGTTAAACGATGTAAAATCAAAACACCAGTATCTTGATTTTTCCATTTTCGAAACAATATATTGAAGTAATTACATATGTACATAAATACATAATTTGGTAATTTAAAACCCTTCAGTCATTCCCATATCACTTATGTTGTGTGTGTTAATGTTATATGTAAATGAGTGGCGGGACCTACAGTTTAAAGTCGTCATCGAACGACATGTTTTTTGCGAAACTTTTCATGTCAATTTCATAAACTCACAGAGCTTATTCCAGAAATCTGCTGAGTGGATGGAATACGCCGAAGAAATATTTTTTTTTTTTTAATATTTCGTTGTGGTTGAGATGTCTGACCTGCATTAAGTCCCAGTCCACATTTGTTGCAACATTTCGATGATAATCACAGTGCAGATTCCAAAATTTCTGAAAGTAACTTTGGATCTATTCCTCTAGTCGTTACCATTATGTCGTCTGCAGTGGCTCGTTCCAATGATTTTCGGTAAGATGTTAAAGTTGAGGTTCTGTAGCGAAGACGGTAATACAATTACTTCTGGTGTTTCTCGAGCAGCATTTTTGAAATTTTTTATCCAGTTTTGTTATGAAGTTATTGCAAGTGGCCCCTATTTCAAGTAGCCCCAGTTTGGTAGGTAGTTTGGTGGCTTATTAGGCCATAGTTTAAACCCCCGGACAGAATTCTTCAACAATATGAAAAAAAATATTTCTTCGGGAGATTTCTGAAAAAAACCTCTGAGTTTATAAAATTGACATGAAAAGTTTCTCAAAAAATCTGTCGTTCGGTGACGACTTTAAACTGTAACATTATCTATGAGGGCTTGAATTATTACAATTCTTCTCCTCAGTGGAGTCAAATCGTATGATCTTGGAGATTAGAGGGATGCTTAAAATTTTGAGATTAATTGCTTACGAAATTAGGCTCTTGGTGTCGTATTTAGTATGGTATATAGAGCACCATATTGTTATAAAAACGTGTTAACAAACTCCAATTTGTTTCATTTTGGAAAGAACAAGCTAGCAATCATGGCAGCCTACCTTGCTTCATTTACTGTAACTTTGTGATTATCATCTCCGTACTAAACAGTGCAACCATCAGGCCGCATTAGTGTCCTTTAAGCTATCTCTGGCAAATAACAGAAATATTGACGTGTTGACCACAGACGCTAATTTAATATCAAATTGGTGTGAGAAACTAGGTTGTAATTCTGGCTGAAGGGTTGTAATGACCAATTACGTTATGTTTTCGTAAGAAAATATGAAATTCCTTCACTATTACAGAAAAATCGAAATAATGAAGTCCAAATACTATACCACAAAAGAAGAAAATCAACGGTTTAGTAAGCGTTGACAATTTCACGCTGACAAATGGAATCCAGCTGGTTATAAAAAAGAAAACTTATAATATTCACAATAACAACTCGACTACATTTATACACAGTGTTGTTTGTAAATTTTCTATTTGTTTTCATTTGTGCATGTTCTTAACTTTTAGCATGCAAATGTAGGGTCTTACAACAGGGACTTGAGAAATTTTACAGTTAGTTGATAACGGCCATCTTCTTGAACTTAAATCTGTCAAATCAGTTCTCATTTATTTAGTCTGTTTAGAGAAATCATTATGGTTGGATAGATATGAACGTGAGACAACTACATATGTGAATTCGCTAAATGGGTTCTGAGCTAAAATAATGGCTCAAAAAACTGGAAAAAATGGTCTTAAGCGATGAGGAAATCAATCCACATGAGGTTCAAAAGCGTCCCATGCATGTGGAAAATACATAATACATATGTATGTACATATTTCCTTGAGAACGATGTTGGCCAGTCTACCAAAGTGCAAAGTGAGCGTCAAAAGAAACTGTACATTACAAAAAATATATTTATTAAAATGATAAACAAAAGCTACAAAAACAAAACAATGGGCTTGTTTACATGTTCAACGAATAAACAAAAATATAGCAACAACATCAGTATAAAAAGAATAAGGGGACAAAGAAATAAACTAGCAACAACAAAGTGCAAGTATAAAAATAGCGAATAGACAAATAAACAAGCAACAACAACTCTGCCTGGACGAACGTAAACAAGATACACAAACAACAATAATGAAAACAATTTGTTTACATTTTTAGATATTTCTCAAAGACATTCTCCTTCAAGTGCATTCATTAGACTGCTGACCCTTGTGATATAAAAGGCAAGACAAAGCAGGCAACAGCGATTCGGTGAGAATTCAATCAGTCGTGTGTGAAGACACGTGGAATTCAATAAGAATTCGGTCAGTCGTGTGTGAGACACGTGAGTTCAGAAAGAATTCAGTCAGTCTTGTGTGAAGATCTCCGTATTGTTGCTTACAAAAAGGTTGTAAGCAGAGAAGAATAACGAACAATAGTTATTGCGTACGCGGGAGAGAATCGTGGTTTGAAGTTCTAACGAACGAGTGTAAAAGAAAGAATAACAATTAAATTAAATTGTTATTGTTTAAGTCAAATCGTTAAAGATGGCATTAATTTAAAACTAAACACATATTTATTTTTATTTTATTTGCAATCTACGAACTCATATTTTTAACGTTTTTAAAAGGGTAAAAACGTAACAATATATTAATAAATTACTGTTATTTTTACTTTAAAATTGTTTTATTGTCAGTTTTTAAAATTGAAACAAAAACAAACAAAAAATACAATAAATTTCGAAATAGTGTTAAATTTTTTCGGGCACTCTCCTTAAGTGGTAAAAGTTGAGTCTGGTGATTGTTAGAATTTTATTCATAATGCATAGTTTCTTTGGACGCTAACCTTATATGTATAGTAGTATGTCAACGATTACCAACTTCTTTTTGCCTTAATTGGATGCTATGGATTTCAACATTTCATAGCGCTACGTTACACGTAACATTTTAGATTATGCACCAGTGATTTGAGGGCAAGTTTATCTCGCGTATAGGTGATCTCAACTGGTCACCGAGACGATGCGAATTGTTCCCTGTAATACTTCTTATTGTGGGATTTTCTTAAGTTTAAAGTGCCACAAACCATAGCGGTCTTCAAAGCTAACATATTCCTTACCATTGGTCAAATCCAGCTTTTATTTTATCGTCAGAGTCATGGATATTTTGAGTGCACTGCACTTAGAGCACGAATAAACAATGTTTAATATGCCATTCATATGTAAAAGAAATTTCGCTGATATTTTAAATACTTTGTTTTACTTAAATTTAAAGATAAGAAGCGCTTTATTAAAGACCCTATCTATCTATGCATTATAAGGCACAAGAACGCATTGATCGTAGAAGAAACTCTTTTCGTTTTATGAATAAATCACAATAATTGTGGCCCACACTCAGTGTTGTATTATTGTTCACTTAGAATGTACATACGTACTAAAGCTAAAATAAACTTAGTAGAGTTTACTAAATACTAAAGCTTAAAAATGGGGTGACCAACTCAAAAAGGTATTGAAGGCAATCTTGTAATCGATTCATTACACGTACAAAAGAGTTCGCTATTCGGAAAATGCAATAACTCGGACGTTGCAGCCATTATTTTCGTCCAATTGTTGCAATCTTTCAAATCATGTTGTTTTTCTTCCCAGACTTAGTAACAAAGGTTTAGTAACAAAAACTAATGCCGTAATCTGAAACCTGCAGTATCCTTGTAAAATAGACACTATCGATGGGTCAAGGAAGGAGCTTAGAACTGAAGCAGGAGTTTTTGATACCAGAATAAAACACTTCAAACTCTTGGCGAACTTTGCAGTTGTCTTCGAAGCTGAAGTCTGGTATAGGAGGCATGAAAGACAGAGCATAAGAATGCTATCTGACGTTTAAACCGCCATTCGTTCACTCAGCTCTTATAAGGTCAAATCGAAGATAGTATGGGATTGTCTGATAAGGCCGACTGAGTTAAGAAATGAGTGCTGAATGAGTAAGAAAAACAAAGTTACTTTTTGATGGGTTCCAGCTCATGTGGAAATTCTCGGTAATGACCAAGAAAACGAGCTTGCGAGGAGGGAATTTTCCACGCTTTTGATGGGACCAGAACCAAGCTGTGAAGTGGAGGCAGATGTTGTATAGGTATGCTCAACGAAGGACAAGAGGCAGATTTTTTTTTTTAAACAAAGTGGGTTTAAGGCAATCAAAACTTTTGTTGGGAAAATACAATAAGAGGAGAAACTATCCAAGAATTACCTGAGGATGGTTAACGGTCTTTTGACAGGGCACTGTAGGCTCAAAATACTCATATTCAGAAAGAGGGTTGTCTCAAGCCTAACATGTAATTTCTGTAAAGATAGAAGTGAATCATCAGAACATATTCTAGGAGCCTGTGTGACATTTATACATTAAGTGCATGTCAGGCACTAGGCAGGGAAATGTTGCCGTCGTTGCCACTGCGTTTAAAAAAAATTGTTTAATTGAGGAGTGTTATCGACATTGCTCCGGCACTGCCATATTTTTGGAAAAAGTTAACTTTATTTTATCAGTAAGTTGTAACAACGAAAATAAGTTAAAGGTGACTTTACAGTTCCCTTTAGCTAAAGGTACCTTTAACTAAACCCAAGTTTAACGGCAAGTTGTAATAATGGCCCTTAGTATGTATTTTAAATGCGTCCTTAGGCTGGGTTTAAACTGATTTCTGCTAGAAGAAGGGCTTGTAGAGAGTGGAAAGAAAACATATTCTTTCGTAAACCACTTCATTTTTAATGAACGAAATAAACATTTGTAGGTGGCAACTCTTAAACATTAGATTACGTAGAAATCTAACAGACGCGGTAAAATATATACGTGAATGAGAACCATTGTTGAAGGCATATCAAAGCACTAGCTAGAGATTATTCGAGGAATTTTGTACCGCAAGAGAACCTATTCGAACGGCCATATGTATACAAGCATAGTCCAACTAAAATTTATTCCACATTCAGTGTGTCTACGAAATTCGAATAATTTATTTAATATTCGATTACAAATAAAAGAAAAATTAAAAAATAAACTCTTTGTATATAACACACGTGTTAATATTATTAAATTGACTTTTTGCAATATTCGCAAGGTTGTACGGAAAATATGTTTTTAAATATTAATTTATGCCACACAAATGTATTACGAACGGCAATAATGCAATAATTAGTTGACATTTATTGTTCATTTAAAAGAATGTAAAATTTTCAAAAGTTTAGTTTGATTTTAGCGTGACACCGGAACGGTTTGTGAATAGTGGGAGACATTAAAAAGAAATTAAATTGTCGTAAAAAGGACCTCAGTTATCGTTTAATTTTATAAGTAGAGGCTTTCCGAAATAAAGTCAATTTAAAGGTGTGTGTTCGCAAAGTTACAAAACAAAAAAAAAAAAATAGAAAATTATATCAGAAATTTAATATTTTATAACACAAGTAAAATATTTTTAATGCCGAGTGTAACAATAAACAAATTGTAACAGTGTAACAATAAACGTTGGTTTTTTTCCTACGATCCATAACATTTTTCAGAGTTAATTAAAAAAAAAATTGTATTCAAAGTTTTACATACCAAAATGCAACACTGCATAGTGATTAAAAGTGATTCCAGGTTCGAATACAATACAAGGCATATTGCACTTGTTTCGAATTAAAAAACAATTTTAAAAATTCAATCCATGTCCGTATAATCCACTTATACGTAGCCTGACCTCCGCGTAGAGCATAGCATTGATAATGAACACCATACGTGGGTCAAGCAGTGACATCTCTAGAAAAAGATTAAAAATAAAGAAGCAAAGTTTACTATTAGACAATGACTAATGGCAACTATGTTATCCTATGGTCTGCTACCGTAGACCGTTCATATACTCAACTGGAAAATTTTTGCTCACTGAAACTGAAACAGAGAATTATTTGAAGGATAAAAGAGATATCCTGCGGGAGTTCTATTCTCGCATATACATACACACATATTTGGCTATTACTAACCTTTCACGTGACCAAGTTCCTAACTGGTCATGGATGCTTCAGGAAGTACCTGCACAGATTTGGACATGATACTTTTCCTATATGCCCAAACTGTGTAGATGAAGAGGAAGATGCGAAGCATATTCTAACATGCTGCCCCAGATTTAGATGGCCCGGAGAAAGGAGTTTAGGACCAAACCCGCTTATGGCAGAGGTGTTGAATTCTATGATTCTATGGAGCCAATACAGCCAGAAAATGGCTGAAGTAATGATGGAACTCAGAAGGTTGAAGGAACGAAGGCAAAATTTGAGATAACATGATAAAGCTTTAAAGCTAACCAGCCCTCCGCGAACTAATACCTTACGGCAGTCCCGCGGTGGGAGAGTGGTTGAAGAATGTACGGGGTGGATTTAGTACGTAGGCACCAGTGATGGTGAATCGTGCATGCTTTTGTTGGAACAAAAGTATTTTTCGAAGATTCCCACCTCCAGCCCAAGACAAATAAAAAACTACCCTTTCAGTCGTAATTACGGGACCTACGGATTCAGAACTACAGATATTTGAGAAACTTTTCATGACAATTTTATTTACTCTCAGAGCTTTTGCCAGAAATCTGCTGAGAGGAAGTCATCGAAGAAATATTTTTTATATTTCGTTTTGTTTGAGAAGTCTGACCCGGGGTTTGAACTGAGGCCTCATGTCTAATGAGCCAACAGACTACCTACTAGACTACGGCGACTTCACTCTATTCTCATAAAGCAACAAAAAAAAGGATAAATAAAAAGTGCTTCAAGCTTTAAAAGACCTAATGATGCCCTTATGCGTGGAACAGTAACATCATTCAAAAGTTCGCCATGACTCGGGCACATAAATCAAACTGATTTTGACCGATAGCATGGCTTTGAACACTACTGTGTTTAGTGGCTTATTAGCAATACGCCTGCGATTTAAGAAATCCCTTCAAGAGAATGTCTAAAAGGGTTAAATCGCACAATCACCTACACGGCAAACATGGCCTCAAATCGCTCTTAAAATATATCCAATATGGCATGGGCTGTCTAGCACGTAATGCCGTTCATTTGAAATCACATGTCCTTGGTGTCTGTCGACCTATTGTACTCGCGGTTAAAAGTGATGGCCTGGCCAACGTAGTTCTTAAAGAAATATGGACCAATGACGCCGCCAGCACTATATCCCCACCGAACGGTCCTTCAAAACAACGACAATTTTGTCTGTTCACAAACCCATTCATCTAGAAATGGGCCTCACAGCTGAAGATGATTTTTTGATGAAAATTGGAGTCAGTTACCAACCTTCAGTTCCTGGGTCAGTTGAAATTTGTATGAGTGCAGGCCCAAGTCGCGGCGCTAAATTCGCCAAGTTGTGGTATACAGAAGACCTTTTTGTTGCAAGCGACGACTACCTCAGATTCTCTTGCACTTTCTCACGGACACATACATACATAATTGGTCATTACAACCCTTCAGTCAGGATTTCGACCTAGCTTCTCACACCACTTACATATGTTGTGTGCGTTAATTTTATACATGAGTGGCGGGACCTACAGTTTAAAGTCGACTGCGAACGACAGATTTTTGAGAAGCTCTTCATGGCAATTTTATTTACTCTCAGAGTTTTTCCCAGAAATCTGCTGAGAGGCAGTCGCCGAAGAAATATTTTTTTTTTTCATATTTCGTTTTGATACCTGACCTGGGATACGAACCCGGGCTTTACGTCTAATAAGCCAACACACTACCTACTAGACTACGGCGACTACATCTTTCTCACGGACAGCGGTGATGTTTTCGGCAGATATTACCTTTCGCCAATAGTCGACTCAAATTCATTCACCACATTGGGAATAGAGGACAATTATGGTGACTATATAAAAGGGGCAAAGTGCTCAGTCCTGAGCCCGAGCACTCATTTTAATAAAACAATTTTAATGCTTGCATGTGAAAACTATTTTGACAGATCGGGCTACAACAATATGGCCACTGTCAATATAAAAAGTTGGGAAATACCGATTCCCCAGATCGATTAAATTGGAAGAAAATTTTTAATTCAAAACTGAAAGTCAGTGTTGATACAATCTGTGCGGGCATATAAATTGCAAAGCGGATCCAATGTTTGGTTTCGATTTGTGCAACTAGTCCCCTTTTATATGGAAATTCGGGGGCTAGAAGGTTTTTATTGCTCCTGTTAAATGGATTATTGTCCGTGTACAAGGACAAGCTATCAAATCTTAACTTAATTCTATTGGGTTCCCTAAAAGAAATGCTTGGGAATTGCAAGGGGATCAAATGGTCAAATCGAATGGCAAATAATTTAAACAAAATATTTTAATTTATTTATTAATTGCAAACGTATTCGGAAAATACCAATTTATTACATTTTATTTCTTGATTTTGTTTTCAGAAAACTTTCTTAATTAATTACACGAACTTTAAACTGAAAAAGAAAACAAAATGCTGATCAGAGACTTTTATGCAAATCGTGAAATCTTCATAACCGGTGGCACAGGTACATACTACATACATAGGAAACCATAGATTTCGAATTAATTTTTTTAAATTTTTTAACTTTTTTTTTTTAATTTCTTTTTAGGTTTTTTGGGAAAATCCTTAATCGAAAAAATATTACGCGATTGTCCAAAGGTGAAGGTGCTGTACGTACTCTTAAGAGCAAAAAAGAATCAGAGTGTGGAAAAACGTTTGGAGGAACTCAAAGAAAATGCAGTATTTGATCGCATTAGACGAGAATGCCCCGAGGCATTGAATAAATTACATGCCATCAGTGGTGATAGTAAGGAGTTAGGTTTGGGCATTAAAACTCAAGATTTGGAATTAATTAAGGATGTCAGCATCATTTTCCATATGGCAGCATGTGTTAGGTATGCAAGGATTTCATTTCAAATAAATAAATTATTAAACCCCATGTTTTCTTTTGCAGATTTGATGATGCTTTACGCAATTCCATATTATTGAATACACGAGGAACCTATGAGTTGCTTAAAATCGCTGAAAAACTTAAAAATTTGGTGAGTTTTTTGCATTGCTCCACTGCCTATTGTAATGCCCTTAATGATGTCATAGAAGAGAAGGTAAAAAACTTCTATTTTGGTTATGTCAGTTCTTACTTTTCTTATATTCTTTAATGATTCTTTTTAGGTTTATAAAATGCCCGTGGATTGGCTTAAGACCATTAAAATGGCAGAAACTTTTGATGAGGAAACACTGAATATCCTTTGCTTAAAGTGAATAGAAAATTCATCTTATTTTATTGGCTTTAAAAAAGTTTTATTCTTGTTACAGATACACTGGATTTTATCCAAATACTTATACATTCACTAAGAATCTCAGCGAGCAAATAATTCAGGAATATTCAACGAAAATCCCCATTACAATATTTCGTCCCTCCATTGGTATGTTTCAAAATTTTTCTTTTGAAATTTATTAAGTGTTATGTTGAAGTCGCTGTAGTCTTGTAGGTATTGTGTTGGCTTATTAGACGTGAGACCACGGTTCAAAACCCGGGTCAGACATCTCGAACATAATGAAATATGAAAAATTATTTCATCGGCGACGTCCTCTCAGAAGATTTCTGGCGAAAACTCTGAGAGTAAAATGAAATTGTCATGCAAAAAGTTTCTCAAAAAATTTGTCGGTCCCGTAGGTCCCGCCACTCATGTATAAAATTCACACACACAACATAAGTGGTCGTAAGAAACTAGGACTTAATGCTGACTGAAGGGTTGTAATGATTTGCCTAGATCATTTTTTCATAGCGAAGTTCAACGAAAGCGCAGTAAGAGCAAACGACCAGAAATTTAAAACATTTTAGACTGGTTAGGTATCCGTTTCAATGGACACAGTTTTATTGGGTCCTATACACTCCGTTTGTAACACTGATATTATCTATACCGTCATTATCTATGGCATCTCTTAACAATTCCGAGAGCCTTATAAAGTTGTGAATTTTTCTCCAATCCCCATTGGCGAGACATGTTTTGTCAATAAATTCTTTGAGTCATAGGATCCTCCTTCCTAGGTTCCCAGATGCCGTGCAATGATAGAAAAGATATTCTGATGTTGCAGCTTCTGCAGAAGTCGTAACTTTACAATGTTGTACACTCTGTTTTTGATTATATCCAACTGTTATCAAAGACGAGAACCACTCTGCGTTGGAAGTCATACATACATAATTGGTCATTACAACCCTTCAGTCAGGATTATTATTGACCTATTGTTTTGTTTATTATTATTGATTCTTACATCACTTATGTTGTGTGTGTTAATTTTATACATATGTAAGTGGCGGGACCTACAGTTTAAAGTCGACTCCGAACGACAGATTTTTTGAGAAACTTTTCATGGCAATTTTATTTTACTCTCAGAGTTTTTGCCAGAAATCTGCTGAGAGGAATTCGCCGAAGAAATACTTTTTGTATTTTGTTTTGATGTCTGACCTGGGGCTCGAACCCTGGCTTTACGTCTAATAAGCCAACACAGTACCTACTAGACTACGGCGTTGGAAGTCATTGCTCAGATAATTGCCTTAGCAAAGACAGTTTGGAATATAAATTCTGAGAAATATGAAAGACCTCTTAATTTTTCCCAAACTATATATGGCCCATTTGGATACAATTCTAGGTATATGAATGTGTATACCTAACAGCATAATTTACCCTTTTAGTAGTCTAGTAGGTAGTGTGTTGACTTATTAGACGTAAAGCCCGGGTTCGTATTCCAGGACAGGCATCAAAAGGAAATTTGAAAAAAAAAAAATATTTCTTCGACGATTTCCTCTCAGAAGATTTCTGGCAAAAACTCTGAGAGTAAAATAAAATTGCCATGAAAAAGTTTCTCAAAAATCTGTCGCTCGGAGTCGACGTTAAACTGCAGGTCCCGCCACTCACGTTAAAAATTAACGCACACAATATGAGTGGTGTGAGAAGCTAGGTCCTGACTGAATGATGAAGTTGTAATGGCCAATTATGTATGTATGTAGTAACACTAAAGGGATGGTTCCTACTCCTGCAACATACTGTGTTGGAACACAGAAACCAGGTTGTGGGAAGAAGGACACAGGGAGTAGTGTTTGTGAATATTAGATTTTAATCTTTTTAAATTATAAGTGACAAGCGACCTGGAGTCGTCGTAGTCTAGTAGGTGGTGTATTGGCTTATTAGACTTGAGGTAATGGTTCAAACTGGTTCGCTGGTTGGACTTTCTAAACTCGAGCTCAAGAGTTCAAATCCCAATTACGAAATCTGAAATATGAAATCTCAATAGTGTTCAGCTTCTCAAATAAAGCTGACATTAAACTGTTGGTCTGGCTGATCATGGATAAAATTAACACACACAACATGGGTGATGTGAGAAGCTAGGTTGCAATCCTTACTGAAGGATTGTAATGACCAATTATGTATGTACGTATGAAAGAAACGACCTCTGAAGTAAGGGAGTTTCATTTACGGATAATTCGGCTAAAGAATTAATTCTGCCTGTAAGGCAGTATGGAATTCACTGGCCACAAACGAATGTTGTTGGATAGCATACCGTTATTAATGAGCACCGTCGCGCTCTCCGGACAGACTTGTTACACTCAGCTACTCTTCTGTGCTTCATATTTAAGTGTTACGGACAGAAAGAACGAAAGAAAGGAATCGACTAGGCACTGCATTCATTCCATTCCTTATGGTTATTGTCTTCGCTGATTACGGGGATTATTTTTGCCTGCGTGCTTCAATAATGACGTGCATAACATGGACTTGCCGTTGCATAGAACACACACTAAAAGAACCACCAGAAGAAATTACAAAACCTATCCTAGATTGGAATCCTGAAAGTGAAAGATGGAATGGCGAAGGCGGATAGGAACAGAGGTACACTGAGTGGTGGTAGTTTAGTTGAAATTAAACAAATGGCTGCTAGAAAATATTTTACAGTGACCTCGTGTTTCCGAAAGGAATTTCTCACTTTCTGGGTTTTATTATGAAATATTTTCTTTCAGTGGTAAATAGTTATTCGGAACCTACAGCTGGTTGGATAGATAACTTGAATGGTGTTGGAGGTTTATTGATTTCTTATGGTTTTGGTGTCACACCAGTCAATTGTGTTTGGACAGGTTTAATCCTTGACTTGGTGCCGGTAGATTTTATCACCAAACTAACATTGACAGCCGCTTACAAGAGAGGACTTGAAACGCTTAAGTAAGTTCTTAGCATAATAACGATTAGAAATACTCCATACTTTGTTGAGTAATTTCTTTTACAGTAAAAATTCAAATGAAGAGCAATTTTCCCTGGAGGTGATCAATGGTGCCTTTGCTAAGAATTTTGGTGTGACAACACAGACTGAAGTTGTTTTATTTTATGAAGCTGTCAGAAAGAATCCAATGAAATATTGTATCTGGTGTTTTGACTTACCATGGGTAGCTTCTTACAATCAATTTTTATTATATGTACGTATGCTATTGCAAGGTCCTATACTACATATATACTATGACTATCATGATTAATATTTTTACGTCTACTTGCAGATGTATTTCCTGAATTTGCCATTTTCAATAATACTCGACAGTCTTTTACGTTTATGTGGTCGAAATCCTTTACTCATGAAAGTACAACGTCGCGTTATGTACGCAAATACAATCGCTAAAAACTATACTAACAGGATTTACGACATACCCTACGATAATTTGCTTAACTTAGCAAACTACGTCCCTCCAATTGAGAGGTAAGTTTAAGGCTACAAGTCAACAAGTACGGAAACACCTTATCATTCTCGGTAAATTTACTACGTAGTATGACAGAAAATAGAAAAAAAAGAAAGTGTAAAATGTCGCCTCATGCGCCTCTCTGTCTCATTAATCGCCGAGAATACCTTTCCAAACAATTTCTCCCACTCCATAGAAACTTCAGACATTATTAGTAGTGAGAAAGGTCTCTTCGTGGAAAGGAAATAATTTTCTCAAAAATCTGTCGTTCGGTGTCGACTTTAAACTATAGGTCGCGCCATTCATGTATAAAATTAAGAGGCACAACATAAGTGAAATGAGAAGCTGGGTTGTAATCCTGACTGAAGTGTTGTAATGTTTGTATGTACGGAGCCTGAATAGTCGGAATGAAAGTATATCATGTGTAACATATACAGTAAGCGTCAAAATAAAATGTACACTATGGATAAAATTCTAACAATCTCAACTCAAGTTTTCCACTTAAGGAGAGGGTCCGAAAAAAATTTACAATGTTTCCAAAATTTTCTAATTCTTTTCTTCTTGTTTCAATTTTAAAAACTGGCAATAAAATAATTAGAAAAAAAAAATTAACGGTAAAATTTATTAATGTATATTTTTTTGACGCTCACAGTATATAATTAGCACAGTGATACCCACCAGTGTTGCAACATTTCTTTCCGTAAGCCACCTTTAGGGTCCGCAGAAGCGGTAATTCGTATGGCGACATTTTTCGATAAAATAGCAACGAATAATCCTTTAAGAACTTCAAAATGTATGATAATTCGTTATGGTTAAGTTAGGTTTAAGGACGTGTACTTGTCATTGGGACAAGTACAATACTCGGAGGACAATATGACCATTGTAATGCGTCCTGAAGCAGAGAGAGAGAGAGAGGGTAATAAAGGACATAGAAAAAAGGAGAAAAGGTAGGCACACAGATCACATATACACAAGAGAAAGCAACTACAACATTAAAGCCTTAGCACTTCTCAACCTATGCAGAGGCTTAATGTCGACACAGGTTTCAAACCCTCGAAGAAGCCCCTGATTAGGCTCCATAACCTTACCCTACTAGGGGCTGGACAGTTACAGAGTAGGTGTTCAATAGCTCATAGCAACATAACCCCCAATAGTCCGACAGAAATCTGTTCTAGATCCTTGTCAGCAATCTAGTCTTGCAGTGCCCTGCAATAAAATTAATAGCAAACCTAAAACTGGCCTAAGACGACGAGATCACAGACTCTAGAAACAGCACGTGGGCAGCCTCGGATAAGGGCAGAGTGGCGCGCATGATCTGGCCTCGGCTGGATAGAAGGCGCACTGCAAGACTGCTGAAACTCCAAAGAGGCCTGCTCAGTGCGGTTGTGGGAGTCGTGACGGGTCATTGCATTATGGGTGTCCACGCAAGGCGCATTGGTGTGGGGCACCTTGCGAACGATTTCTCTGGAAGCTGAAGGGACGAAGAGGAGGAAGAGACGGTTTTTCATCTACTGGGAACATGCCCGGCACTATGTCAAAGGAAGAAGAGACATCTTGGTGCCTACTATATCGATGATCTGAGTGATTTGTCGAATACTGACGTCGGCAGTCTGAGTCACTTCATTGTAAGCTCATTTGGGGGGACTGCCACTTGTACCTACCTACCTAAGACTGGCCTTATCTAAGCTCAGCAGCAAACCTGTTTTATTACTGTCTATAGCCACCAACACCTCTGGTCTTCCTCCCTGACCCTTCCATTGATGATGTGGTAGAGGTGGCAGATTGAGTTATCAGGACCAAATATCAGATCGCCCTCAGATAGTCAACCTAATCTAGCGAGACCAACAGCTGTCTCATTGCCAAGTATAACGCTATGACCCGGAACTCAGCATAGACGGATTCATCTGGTGCAAAGGTCCTTAAAGACTCTTTGCACTCACAAACAAGTCGTGATTTACATCAGACCGACGCAATGGCTCTTAACGCACCTTGACTGTCAACGAAGATCATATAAGATTCCGTTTCCGAAGTGGGCCTCCTAGCTACGGCCTCAATAGTCTTCAAGATAGCAAAAAAAAAACTCTCTTCCGTTAAACTTTTTCACATTTTCATTGCTTTTAATTGTTTTTGTTTTTATTTTTTAGAAACGATTTTGGTGTTAAACTTGAGTATACAAGTGCAGATTTCGACCACATTTTCAAATATTGTATAAGGGGCTTCAAAGAGTACGTGTTTGATGAACCGCCGCAGGCAAGTGAGGCAACTAAGAAACGGGCGCAAATCTTTCAAATACTAAATAAAACAATTAAAATCATTGTATTCACTTCATCTATGTTCTATTTGAGATCATTATTACCTTGATTTAAATTAAATTGTATATTTTTCTATGTATGTACGTACGTATGTTTTAATAAATGAGGAAAAGGTATTGAAATAAAATAAGATGTGGCCTTTAGTTGAAGTCGCCGTAGTCTAGTAGATAGTGTGTGGGCTTATTATAGTTAAAGCCAGGGTTCGAGCCCCAGGCCAGACATCATAACAAAATACAAAAAGTATTTCTTCGGCGATTTCCTTTCAGCAGATTTCTGGCAAAAACTCTGAGACTAAATAAAATTGCCATGAAAAGTTTCTCAAAAAAATCTGTCGTTCGGAGTCGACTTTGAACTGTAGGTCCCGCCACTTATGTATAAAATTAACACACACAACTTAAGTGGTGTGAGAAACTAGGTCAATAATTCTAACTAAAGGGTTGTAATGACCAATTACGATACATATTTATATTATTTGCGTAAGAAAATATAAAATTTCTTCACTAGTGCAATGCAGACAAATGTGAAACAACGAAATCCAAATATTCCACAGAAGAAGCTAATCCGCGGTTTATTAAGCACTGACAATTTCACATTGGCAAATGTAAGTCAGCTGGTTATAAAAAGAAAACTTATAATATTGTTACGAAAATGGAAATGGTGTTCTTAAAATGATAAGCAAATGCTCCAAAAACAAAAATAATTGACTTATTTACATGATCAACGAATAAACAAAAATATAGCAACATCAGTATAAAAAAAAGGATAAAGATGTAAACAAGCAACAACAACTCTGCAAGGACAAACGTAAAAAAAATACACAAATAACAATAAACAATTTGTTTACATTTATAGAGATTTCGCAAAGGCAAAGACATTCGAGTGCATTCATCAGACTGCTTAGTCTACGATATAAAAGGCAAGACAGAGCAGGCAACGGCGATTCAGTAAGAATTCGATCAGTCATGTGTGAAGACACATGGAATTTAGAAAAAATTCAGTCAGTCTTGTGTGAAGACACGTTGCGTGTGAAGAGGTTAATTGTGGTTTGAAGATCTCTGTCATAAAGATCTATAACATAATAAAATAAATTGTTGTTGGTTAAGTTAAATCGTGATAGGTGGAACACGGAATTGTGCGAACAATAAAGAATTGATTTGAAACTAAACACAAATTTATTTTTATTTTATTTGCAATCTACGAACTCATATTTTTAATGTTTTTAAAAGCGTAAAAACGTAACAATATTCACAATAACAACTCGACTACATTTATACACAGTGTTGTTTGTAAATTTTCTATTTGTTTTCATTTTTGCATGTTGTTAACCTTTAGTATATGTAGGGTCTTACAACAGGGACTTGCGAAATTTTACAGTTACTTGATAACAGCCATCTTGTTAAAGTTAAATCTGTCAAATTAGTTGCCATTTCTCCAATCTATTTAGACAACTTATTATGGATAGATAGATATAAATGTCAGACGACGATGCGAATGGGCTTTGAGCTATTTTCATAAAATAATAGTCTTAAGCAGTGTTGCCAACTCGTGGTGACTAAAAATGGCTAAAATCGTGTAAAAAAATGGCTAAAAAATGGCTGAAAAATGGCTAAACAATTTTAGTTAATAAAACACATATATTTAATTAAAAACAACAAAAACTATTAACTTTTTTATTTTTTACAACTATGTTGTAATAATGAGATCATTTTTATTACAATAAAATATTTGTAAAAAAAAATTTAGTGTTTAAAGAAATAAATCTTCTATAAAATCTGGGTCATTATTGTTTTTATCATAAGACTCATTAGTACCAACTAGTTTTAAATAATTTTTCGCTACGTCGTATTCAAAACAGCAGTTAACGATTCTTTTAAGTCGCAAAATAAATAAAAATTAATTAAAATGGAGATTGATTAGTTTTAGCACTCTTACCTGATAGACAAAATCGAAGTGATAGTCGATAGATGCATTTTATTTCTTAAATTAATTTTCACCAGATTTATTTGGCTAAAAACCCTTTCAACTGCTGCATTTGACCAGGGTAAAGAAAGTAGTTTGAGCACAAATTCCGAAATTTCGTGAAACTTTTTATTTCCGCCATCATCTCTATATTTAAATACCTCTGCCCAAAATAAAATAGTGTTATTTGTGTTTTTCCATTTTATATAATGGATATTTGAGTATTGCTCCTGAATTTTGAATGAAATTTCGTCATCAACATCAAATAAATTTAAGATATCTACAGAGAAATATTCAATATTTTGAAGTATTTCAATATTATCTGGCAACCTGAAAAATAATGTGTGTAATAAAAATTTGAATTTAAAATAATATTTATGAATTTAAATATGTTTACAAACCTCTGTTTCAATTGATTTATGAAATCGACAACAAATTTAACACAATTTCGCTCTAATTTCACGTTCTGTCTTCTTTTTCATGTTTCCGCTTTTTTAATTTCCTTTAGATAAGTTTCAAATTCATAACCTAGGCTGCATGTGTATAAAATAAATTCGTCGAAATCTGAATATAAAACGTCTACACAGTTGTCACCAACTACTTTTCATTTCACAAAATTTATAAGCAATAATAGTTCCTTTAATAGGCGAGTTGGATCATTTTCATGGCCTTGAAAAATTTTGTTGACTAGTTGGACTTCATGTAGAATGGGTTTCAAAAATAACAAAAATAAACGAATATTGTCGTCGTTGTACAATTCAGAAAAGATTTTAACCTTAAGACATTTTTATATATCATTTTAGTAAAGTTGCTGTAAAAATATGAATATGGCTAAAAATGGCCAAAAGAAAATAAAAATGGCTAAAAAAAATGGCTAATGGCAAAATTTATTTTTTGATGGCTAAACATGATTGAAATGTGCTAAATTTAGCCATGAAATGGCTATATTGGCAACATTGGTCTTAAGCAATGAGGACCATTTTAAAATGAAAGAAAACAAATTGTCGAATTCACGACGAAACCAATCCACAGGAGGTTCAAAAGCGTCCCATGCATGTGGAAAAAGTCACTGCTTGGTGTGAATTTTGGTACATAATTCATACATATTTCTTTGAGAACGATGTTGGCCAGTCTACCAATGCAAATGACGAGCTAGAGTGAGCGTGAAAAGAAACTGTACATTACAAAAAATATATGTACATTAATAAATTCGCGTTATTTTTATTTTAATTTTTGTTTGATTGCCAATTTTTAAAATTGAAACCAAAAAAAAGAAGAATTACAATAAATTTCGAAATATTGTCAAATATTTTCGGGCACTCTCCTTAAGTGGTAAAAGTTTATCCGTAAAATTTTATCCATAATGTACAGTTTCTTTGGACGCTAACTGTATATGTAGGATGTCAACGATTACCAACTTCTTTTTGCCTTAATTGGATGATCTGGATTTTAACATTTCATAGCGCTACGTTACACGTTACATTTTAGATTATGCACCAGTGATTTGAGGGCAAGTTTATCTCGCGTATAGGTGATCTCAACTGGTCACCGAGACGGTGTGAATTGTTCCCTGTAGTAATTCTTATTGTGGGATTTTCTTAAGTTCAAGTTTGTGGCACCCACAGCGGTCTTCAAAGCTAACATATTCCTTACCATTGATCATATTCAGCTTTTATTTTATCGCCAGAGTCATGGATATTTTCAGTGCACTGCACTTAGAGCACGAATAAACGATGTTCAATATGCCATTCATATGTGAAAGAAATTTCGCTGATATTTTAAATACTTTGTTTTACTTAAATTTAAAGATAAGAAGCGCTTTATTAAAAATCCTATCTATCTATGCATTATTAAGCACAAGAACGCATTGATCGTAGAAGAAATTCTTTTCGTTTTATGAATAAATCACAATAATGGTGGCCCACACTCAGTGTTGTATTATTGTTCACTTAGAATGTACATACGTACTAAAGCTAAAATAAACTTTGTAGAGTTTACTAAATGCTAAAGCTTAAAAATGGGGTGACCAACTCAAAAAGTATTGAAAGCAATCTTGTAATCGATTCATTACACGTACAACAGAGTTCGCTATTCGGAAAATGCAATGACTCGGACGATGCAGCCATTATTTTCGTCCAATCGTTGCAATCTTTCAAATCATGATGTTTTTCTTCCCAGACGTAGTAACAAAGGTTTAGTAACAAAAACTAATGGCGTAATCTGAAACCTGCATTATCCTTGCAAAATAGACACTATCGATGGGTCAAGGAAGGAGCTTAGAACTGAAGCAGGAGTTTTTGATACCAGAATAAAACACTTCAAAATCTTGGCGAACTTTGCAGTTCTCTTCGAAGCTGAAGTCTGGCATAGGAGGCATGAAAGACAGAGCATAAGAATACTATCTGACGTTTAGACCGCCATTCGTTCACTCATCTCTTATAAGGTCAAATCGAAGATAATATGGGATTGTCTGATAAGGCCGAGTTAAGAAATGAGTGCTGAATGAGTAAGAAAAACAAAGTTACTTATTGCTGGGTCCTTAGGTTAGGTTAGGTTAGAGGACGTGTACCTGTCACCTGAAATAAGTACAGTACCCGGAGGTCGATTTGACCCATTGTACTCAACGTCCTTAAGAAGAAAGGATACTAGAGGTGATAGAAGAAAAGGATAGGAAGTAGGAAGCGGGAATGGGTAGTGAATCGCTGCTGGGTCTTTGATCATGTGGAAATTCTCGGTAATGACCAAGAAAACGAGCTTGCGAGGAGTGAATTTTCCACGCTATTGATGGGACCAGAACCAAGCTGTGAAGTGGAGGCAGATGTTGTATAGGTATGCTCAACGAAGGACAAGAGGCAGAGTTTTTTTTAAACAAAGTGGGTTTAAGGCAATCAAAACTTTTGTTGGGAAAATATGATAAGAGGAGAAACTATCCAAGAATTACCTGAGGATGGTTGACGGTCTTTTGACAGGGCACTGTAGGCTCAAAATACTCATATTCAGAAAGAGGGTTGTCTCAAGCCCAACATCTAGTTCCTGTAACGATAGAAGTGAATCATCTGAACATATTCTAGGAGCCTGTGTTACATTAATACATTAAGTGCATATCAGGTGCTAGGCAGGGAAATGTCGCTGTTGACACCGAACATCATCCTAATGTTTGTAAGAGCAGTAGGTTTGAAGGAGGCATTATCGCAGTACCCTATAAAATGGGAAGGGGCACAATAGATCTTTTAGTCGCAGTGCAAATGCTAATCTGCAAGCCTATAATAATTTGCCAGTTAAGCCTAGGCTTTGTTTTCATCGATTTCATTCAAGTTAACAAAACTTGAAACTAGGAACTTGACAGCGCAGATGTTACATGTAAAGCACTTTTCGAAGCTGGTATCGATCGACAACAATAATAAACTAAAAATAGTATTTCAATTAAAATCCGTTTGGATTGTAAGCAGAGATCAGCAATGAATCGTGTTTTCTCGCTACTCAAAAGCACTCATGAAATTTTGAATATAAGTGAGTCAACAATACCGAAATTTAACTATGTACTCTGATTCATTCGTACTCACTACAACGTTGATTTATAAGTACAGATTGAGGCCGAGTGACTCGAATCATTAATCAAAACTTACAGTCTTAGTTATTGTTGAATTTACAAAAAAAGACAAAAGCCACATAAGCAAAAGCAGACAAGTATTTTAGTGTTCGTACCCGATTCATACTTATTTTGTGATTCGTGTATATGTTGAGCTATGGAGAGTCGAAATCAACAACATCATACGTGTGGTTAAGTATGAATATGATGAGTACTTCAAGCTTTGAATGTGAGTAGACTCTACTCAGTAGAGTTTCAATGATATCGGGTCCGCCATCTAACCTTTTTTTTTTCAACTAGTGCTTATTTCGTGAATGGTAACACTTAGCTCATGTCTGATTTGACAGATAATTAGTTTTATCTTTCCGCTGAACGAATATGGTTGTGTATGCGCTTGAACAACGCTGGGAAATATTGCGACATTACTTTGAAAATCATGGTAATGTTGCAGAATGTGTGCGAAAATTGCGTACGGATTTTGGAAGAAGAGAAGCACCGTCAGCTCCGTATGTTCGTTATCTTGTGAAAAAAAGTGAAAGAAACTGGCATCCTCATCGATAAACCAAAGCGTGAAAAGCCAAAATCAGTGTGTACACCCGAGAATATTGCTGCTGTGGCAGAAAGTGTGCGTGAAGCGCAATCAACATCCATTCACCGTCGTTCTCAACAATTGAACATTTCGGAGACATCATTGAGACGAATTTTGCATAAAGACCTTGGTATGACGCCATACAAAGACCAATTGGTTCAGGAGTTGAAGCCAATTGACCATCCAATGCGTTTTCGCTTCGCTAAGTGGGCCTGCGATCGACTTACAGAAGATGCCGATTTTGGCAAAAAAAAATCATCTTTTCAGATGAAGCTCATTTTGATCTTGGCGGGTATGTAAACAAGCAAAATTGTCACATTTGGGTCACAGAAAACCCGCACGCATACATTGAAAAGCCGACGCACCCAAAACGAGTCACTGTTTGGTGCGGATTTTAGTACAGATGCATAATTGGGACATTTTTCTTCGAAAATGAGCAAGGAGTGGCCGTTACAGTCAATGGCGATCTTTATCGGGCCATGTTGAACGAATTTTTGTTCACAAAAGTTAAAGAGGAGGATATTGGCAACATTTGGTTTCAATAGGACGGCGCTACGTGCCACACAGCCAAAGCTACACTCGATGTTTTGCGCCCTGTTTTTGAAGATCGCAGAGCTGATGTCGTTTGGCCACCTCGGAGCTGCGATTTGACACCGTTGGACTATTATTTGTGGGGTGCCGTCAAAGATAAGTGTTACGCCGACAAGCCAGAGACAATTGACGCTTTAAAGGACAATATTTGTGCAGCCATTGGTGAAATACAGCTGCACACAATCGATAATGTGCTTAAAATTTGGACCGATCGTGTAGGCTACTGCATGGCCAGCCGAGGCAGCCATTTGAATGAAATTAAAAGTTATTGGCGGACCCTTTATTAAAATAGGTATGAATGCGTATAAGTATCAGCAAATTATGAGTATGTTCCGATTCTACTCATCTTTTTGAGTGCTCATTGCTGATCTCTGGTCGTAAGCCGCATATATTGTCATTTGGTTTAGTGCTGACGGCACGTGATTTCCAACATATTAATACAGAATTAAGTTGCATACAAATTTTATGTTTTTTGTTGGTGTTGTTCTTGTTATTACACATTAATTAACATTTTCTTATACGAACTTGCGTTGCACTCACTGAAGTGCAGACAAACAACAGACGAATAATAATTAAGAAAATGAATGCAAATGAATACAATCATAAATAATAGGAAGCAAATTGTGAAGGAAACTGATAGAAAACTTTCCCTGAGAAATTTTCTGTGCAATTTAAATAAAAAGTTAAAGCTAGTGTTTCCCCAACTATAGTATGTTCGAAATAATGTGAACTAATGAGAACAAAAGAATATTTTTTAAGAACATATTTATATAATTGGTCAGGATTACGACCTAGCTTCTTAGGCTACCCATGTTGTGTGTGTTAACTTTATACATGAGTGGCGGGTGCTTAAAGTCGACTCCGAACTACTGATTTTTAAGAAACTTTTCATTGCAATGTCATTTACTGCTTAGAGGAAGCCACCAAAGAAATATTTTTTCATATTTCGTTTTATTGGAAATGTCTGACTTGGGGTTTGAACCAAATATCAGCAATGAGTATTCAAAAAGATGTGTAGAATCGAATCATACTCATAATTTCTGATACTTATACGCATTCATACTTATTTTAATATCATGGAACCTCTGCTCATATTCATAGTTTGAAGTACTCATCATATTCATACCTAACAACACGTATGATGTTGTTGATTTCGACTCTCCATAACTCAACATTTACAAGAATCACAACATAAGTATGAATCGCGTACAATCTCTAAAATACTTACTAGAAGGTTGTTTGTTTGCTCTGCTTGCTGCTCTGTCCTTTATTGCTTAATTGTTTTTTTTTTTTTGCAAATGCAAAAGTATTTTTCTAAAGTTATGAATCTGAATGAGTAGACTTATGAATCAAACATATTACGAATGGTATGAGTTTGATGTCAACGTTGTACGCATACTCATTGCAACCTGTACTTATTAATCAATGTTGCAGTGAGTATGAATGAATCAGAGTAGTTGAATTTCAATATTGTTGACTCACTTCTATTCAAATTTTTATAAGTGCTTATGAGTAGCGAAAAAACGATTCATTGCTGATCTCTGATACGAACCATACTTTCTAATGGAAGTCGGTTTCTCGTAGAAACTTTCTTAGCTTCTTCCAGTCCACTGCTCTTGGATGATATCAGAGGAAAGTGTGCCATAAATTGTGATAAGCTTTTGATTATTTTTCACTTCACTATATATCGCAACGTCAATAAAACAGTTCGTCTTTTAAGGCAACCCTATTTACGGCTTCGTCGTAAAAATCGTAGTGCTGCTTACCAGAGATCAGCAACGAGTATTCAAAACGATGAGTAGGTTCGAGTCATACTTATTATTTCTGATACTTATACGCATTCATACTTATTTTAATATGATACTCATATGTACTACTCATACTCAAAGTTGGAAGTACTCGTCGTATTCATACTTAACAATACGCATGATGTTATTGACTTCGACTCGTCTCTACTTAACATTTACACGAAGCACAAAATAAGTATGATTCGCGTACGAACACTACTATACTCAAAAGAAGATTGTGTGTATGCTTAGCTTGTTGTCTTTGTCTTTCCTTTCTTCTTTGTTTGTATATGTAACAATAACAAAGGCTGTACATTTTGATGAATGATTCGAGCCACTCGAATCACTTATAAGTATTATAAGTATTTTTCTAAATTTATGAATCAGAATGAGTAGGCGTATGAATCAAACACATTTCAAATGTTGTGAGTTTGATGTCAACGTTGTACTCATACTCATTGTAACCTATACTTATAAATCAATGCTGTAGCGAGTACGAATGAATCAGAGTAGTTGAATTTCAATTCTGTTGATTCACTCATACCCAAAATTACATGAGTGCTTATGAGTAGCGGAAAAACGATTCATTGCTGATCTCTGCTGCTTACACAATACATGTCCGCATCGATGAAAACAAGTGGTAGTTAGAAGGAGCGGTAGAGTAGTAGCTTCCAGCCTAATATTTTGATTGTATTTTGAAAGGGTTAATCCGTATTAATGGATTCACTGGGTTTCTTCACAGCAATGTCTTCCTGCTGAATCGATCTGGTCTTACAGCCGAAGTTTATGGTTTTTTTTGTTTAGGATTCGGATGCGGCACTGATTTTTGATCGTGTCTTTGAGGTAAAATTTCACATCACATCTGGTTTTCCCTCTGTCACCGATTTTCTAGACTTCTTAGAAATTGTTTGTTGTGTGACATTTAACTTTTCTACCATTTGTTCCTGACCCAAAGTATCTTTTAATATTGTTTGCAATTCGGATCCTTCAAACATTTTTGACAGTCTTCCATGTTCTTCATTTCTCACATCGAAATCGTTACCCCTGAGCTGGCGAAACCATCTTCTGCGTGCTGCTTCTGATAGAGCAGGATCACCATAAGCCTCGGGGGGTAGCAAGACCTCCTGCTTAAACTTGACTCCAAAATGGCAGATTACAGGAAAAGCTTCAAATGGCAATTTACTTACTCTCTCTCTCTCTCTCTCTCTCGTGCCAGAACGAAAAGTTTTTTAAGGTTTGAACTCAGGAACTCTCGTCTAGGAATCCAACCTTTGTTCACTATAAACAGAGTTCATGTAATACGTGTTTACATTGTTGGAAATTCGTATTAAATGTTTACATTTAAAATATTTAATAAATAAATAATTAATATTAAATAAATACGTACGTACGTACGTACATTTTAAATTTAGGTTAATTAAAGAATTAATTTTTTTTTTTTAAATATTAAAACATAAACTTTATTATATTCATTGTTGATTACAAAAAATACAATGTCGATCGAAATAATAGAAACAATTTATTTTTTCTCATTAGACATTAAAAAATTTTAGAAACTTAGCTACATAATATTGTTACGTTTTTACCTTTTTTAAAAACGGTTTAAATATGAGTTCGTTGATTGCAAACCAAGTAAAAACAAATATGTGTTTATTTTAATTAAACTCTCTTTATTTATCACACTACTTTTGTGCCACTGTTCACACTTAACCGATACAACAATAATTGCTTGTTCGCTATTATTCACACACAAATATTCTGCTCGCAACCCATATCTTCGAACACGACTATTTTGTTCACACGCGACTTCACTGAAGACTGACTCAATTACAACTAACTCACTCGTCTGCTTTGTCTTGCCCTTTTATAGTCCAACACGAACAGTACATCGAACGTTCTTGAAGAAGAATGTTCGCGGTTTCGCATTCTCGCAATTTCTATGGCGACTGTATTGCTTGTTCTTGCGCTTGCTTATTTGTCCATCCCTTTTGCTCTCATGCTTGTTGTTGTTGGTTTATTTGGAAGATGTTCGATGTATTTGTGTATTGTATACACATTGCTTCTTGTTGTGTTCGCTTATGTTGCTTTTGGGTTATTCGTCTCTCTCATACTCATACTAATGTTATTGTTGGTTTATGTATGGTTCGGTGTACATATGTTTTAGTGTAGCTGGTAGCTTTTGTTTATTGTTTTTATGTGAAACGATATTAGGTTTGATTACAGTCCTTCAGTCGGGATTACGACCCAACTTCTTACGCCACTTATGTTGTGTGTGTTAATTTTATACATGAGTGGCGGGACCTACAGTTTAAAATCGACTCTAAACGATAGATTTTTGAGAAACTTTTCATGGCAATTTTATTTATTCTCAGAGTTTTTGTCAGACATCTGCTAAGAGGCAGTCGTCTAGGAAAAATGTTTTTCATATTTCGCTTTGCTGGAGATGTCTGACCTGGGGTTTGAACCGTGGCCTCGTATCTAATAATAAGCCAACACATTACCTACTGGACTGTGGCGACTACGACAACGTTTAGGAAACCTTTAAACTTTACGTTTATACCCACAAGTTGCAGTATCTAGTTAATGTACCAGAGATTCTTGAAGTAGAAGTCTGATAAACAAAATGAAATTTGTGAACAAGGTCCACAGCTGAATGCACTGCAAAGCTTTAGCTTGAGATGATTTTAAATTTAAAGAATTTTTAACGCCATTACAGCAACACATAATAATAGAGCAGGTGTAGCTGTTTTATTGACCGCAGGTGTATTTTGTTAAAATTCTAAATTCAATGCAAATCAACATATTCCAGCAACATAATATAAAAATATACACAATTTTTAATTATTTATTTACATATGTCGTATGCAATTGTTTTTAAAAAATAAAATAAATATTACGCACTTGAATGAAATTTATTTAACAAGAATACAAAAATTATCACAAGCTTAGTTTGATTTTGGCGTTGCAATAGAACGGTTAACGAATAGTGGAAGGTACTATTAAAAGAAATTAAATTTTTCAAAACAAGAACTCAATTTAACGGTTTATTCAGGAATCGTGAAATTGTATACAAATAATGTGCAGAACTTAATGTTGAAAGTGTAAAATGTACAAAGCACAAATACATAGAGTTAATGTCTTACAAAACATTTGTGTTGTGTCATCGAAAGCTACTTCTAAATGATTTCGAACAACAATTTAATAAAAATTGAGTAAATTATGGGCTGAAAAAAGAAAACAACAATTTTTCCTAAAAGTCAATTTACACAGAGACTTAAAAATTTCCTCAGAGTAGAACTCAAAAATACTTTTTTTATATTTCTCGAACCCTCCAAACTTGTTTTATTTGACAAAAACTGTTTTTTTTTTTACTTTACGTACAAATTTCTGGATTACTCAAACATTTCCAACCCGATTTCTAAAATTTAAACCTTGTTATCAAATGAACTTTTAGTTCAAAAATTTTCAGAATTTTTGATGGATCTTGATTGTTTATCACAAAATGTGTCAATTTCACGTTTGCACGACTATCAGAAGTCGGCTAATATTTGTGTTTTTTGCGAATATTATTATTTCCCATTGCGCAAACATTGGCCAACTTCTGGTGGTCGCTCAAACGTGAAATTGACACATGTTCCAATAAACAATCAAGATCCATCAAAAATTCTGAAAATTTTTGAACTAAAAGTTTATTTGAATAAATATGTATAAGAAAAATATTACTCGACTGTTAGACCCTTTAAGTAATAACTACGGTAATTTTTATCCGATTTGATCAAATGATGACTCAATCTCTTCACAAGAGAACAGACTTTAAGAATGTTATCACTTATCATAAATTTTTTTATTAAACTTTGCTACTATAAATGGACAAACTTGAAAAATATGAAAAAAAATTTGAATTTTCCAAGTTTACCTTATCAAATCTCATAGCATATTAAGTCGAATAATAGATATGTGTATACCGTTTTCAAGGTCCATCTCTCCCCTTTCTAAGAGGATTTAAATTTTGGAAATCGGGTCAGAAATGTTTGAGTAATCCAGAAATTTGTGCGTCAGGTTAAAAAAAAAAAACAGTTTTTGTCAAATAAACAAAGTTTGGAGGGTTCGAGAAATATAAAAGAAATATTTTTGAGATCCACTCAACAAAACTCACAACCTACACTATGTCATTAGCCAGGTGTATTTAATTTTTTTTTATTTTGTCGCATAGTGTTATTATTGTTTTGTTTATTAAGCTTACAAAAAAAAAGAAAAATAAAAATTTAAGTAACTGCTGCAACAATAAATTAAAGGAAACAAATTTAAAAACAAAGTTAAGTGCGGCCATAACGATTGTCTGCGACTTTATTTATTAAATAGTGGTCAGGATGTTATTTCAGATTTTTTGAATAGGTTCGTTATATGTGTATGTATGTATGTATGAATATACGCATACATACGTATGTACATACAGTATTCCCTCGATTTACGTTGTTTCGATTAACGTCGTCAAAAATTTTGTTCCCTTCAACTTCGATTTGCGTCGTCATTCGATTTATGTCGCCTCTGTTGTTTATAAATAAAATCAGGGGAGTTCTCTCTTTAAAAAAAATTCTATATTTGTGTGTAACTATTTGAATAAAATATAGTTTTGAAAAAAATAAATATTTAAGTGCTAATGGATAATTTTTTGTTTTTTATTAAACTTTTTGTGAACAACATATCGACCCCTTTGCGCGAAATTATCGTCTGTTACAAAAACCAAATTTTACAGGAGAGCCATTTTTCTACTTTTCTCTGCTTTCGCTTGCAATATTAAAATGAAAATATACATGTGCTTAGATAATTAACTAATATAGATAATTAGATAATTAATAAAAAAGTATTCCGGTGGAAATTTTCAAGTTTTCCGACAAAAACGTATTTTTGGCACATACGATAATTTTATTCACAACATTTCGTAGAAGCATGTGTACAAAATGGCACTTACGATCTCATTTGTCAGTGTTAGAAATAAATTGAAACAGAGATTTATTAGTGGTTTTATGTATTTGTTCATTATTTTTAATGGTACAAAGTAATAAAAAATGTAATCAATATTTAACAGAAGCATGAATTCATTAAAAAAAAACCAAAAAAACAATAATAATAATAAGTGAGTTAATCTTCTTCGTCGCTTTCATTTATCATGTCTTTTTCGCGTACAGAATATTTTAAATTTAAATACTCATTGTGGTATTTTGGCGGTATGCTATTTTTTAAACATAGATTTTTCAAATCATTGAATTTTTGTAAAGAGACACACAAAGGTGAATTGTACAACTTTTGTAACTTAAAGGTAAAATTAAAGTTATTTATATTTTTTTTTAGTGGAATTGTCGGAATATCCGTAATTTTTCATATAAAATTTTTGATTTCAATTAAAATTTTTGTATCAGCGCCTTTTTCTTCTTTTGTTTTGGTTCTGCTTTTTATTCACCAAATACGTTTTTTTTTTTCTGTTGTCATGCTCTACGTTGCCATACTTTATTTGAAAAGCAGCAATTTTATAATTTTTGGGAATGAACAAAATCGTTCGGAATCTGAAGACCCTAAAACAAAATCGATCGGAATTGCATATTCGGAATCAAAACCATTCCGATCGGAATCTGTGACATGCCTGAATAACTTAGAAAGAAACCGGTAGTAAATATTGTAACAACTACAATATGCAAAATATTCTTCATTGGCAGATACGATAAAATCGCTCACAAGAAAAAATGGAGTGTAACATATTTCAATAAATTTTTGGAGCAACGAAGTGGAATTCGCCTACAATATTTTGTCAGGTGACGTCTCTTTGAATGAACAAGATTGCATCAAAAACTCAATTTCAAAAAAATTGTCATATACGATAATTTCGCGCAAAGGGGTCGATATGAAATAAATTTTTATAACAAATCAAAAATCCATCTATATTTATGTATGTACTTATTTATACAGAATAAAAATTGAATTATTTTAGTTTTTTTTTTTTTGAAAATGTGCATAAATAAATGCATCTGATAGTATGAGTTATTTGAAATTCGATTTACGTCGTTTCGATTTACGTCGCCTTTTTCCGGAACATTCTACGACGTAAATCGAGGGAATACTGTATATGTTTTATTACATACCTTTTTTCTGTGGAACAAAGTATCATAAGTTGAACCAATACTGCCATTTCCCCCAAAAGATATTTTAGGAAATGCAACGAGGACAAGGCATAATTTGTGATGGCGAATATTCTAAACGAATTTACTTCATTATTATTCGCTCTAGAAAAATGTGAATTTTTTAAATTTTTATTTCTTGATTTTGTTTTCAGGCAAATTGTTCTGATCAATTACACGAACTTTAATCCTGAAAAACAAAATGCTGATCAGAGACTTTTATGCAAATCGAGAGATCTTCATTACAGGTGGCACAGGTACATAGAAAATCTTAGATTCCTTAAGTATTTTTTACTATTTTTTTCATTTTTTGAAATATTTTTAGGTTTTCTTGGCAAATCTTTAATCGAAAAAATATTACGCGACTGCCCAAAGGTGAAGTTGCTGTACGTACTCTTAAGAAATAAAAAGAATCTTAGTGCGGAAAAACGTTTGGAGGAACTCAAAGCAGACCGATTATTTGATCGCATTAGACAAGAATGTCCCGAGGCATTGAATAAATTACATGCCATCAGTGGTGATAGTAAGGAGTTAGGTTTGGGCATAAAGTCTCAAGATTTGGAATTAATTAAAGATGTCAGCATTATTTTCCATATGGCAGCATGTGTTAGGTATGCAAGGATTTCATTAAAAGATGAATTAATGTTACAAGGTTTTTATGCCACATATTTTCTTCTTCAGATTTGATGATGCTTTACGCAATTCCATATTATTGAATTCGCGAGGAACGTATGAACTGCTTAAAATCGCTGAAAAACTTGAAAATTTGGTGAGTTTTTTGCATTGCTCCACTGCCTATTGTAATGCTTTAAATGAGGTCATAGAAGAGAAGGTAAAAGAATCCTATTTTGGTTATGTCACTTCTGACTTTTCTTATGTTCTTTGATGATTATTTTTAGGTTTATAAAATGCCCGTGGATTGGCTTAAGACCATTAAAATGGCAGAAACTTTTGATGAGGAAACACTGAATATCCTTTGCTTAAAGTGAATATGAATATTGTATCTCTTTTTAAGGATTTTAATGAATTTTATTCATGTTACAGATATACTGGTTTTTATCCAAACACTTATACATTCACTAAGAATCTCAGCGAGCAAATAATTCAGGAATATTCAACGAAAATCCCCATTACAATATTTCGTCCCTCCGTTGGTATGTTTCAAATTTCCTATGTTTAGTTTCTTGAAATTTTTAAAGTTTTTATAGCACAAAAAATTTTTACGGAATGTAGTCACTTGGGCTATTTCAATCGTGGGCTAAATAACTTTAGATAGTTTGTTAGCTTTAAGTTGACTATGAAACTGTGTCAATATACGGACGAATCTCAGTATCATGTGCGATAAGAATAAATTCTTTTAAAATGTGTTGTTGAATCCGAATTCTCATTATATTATCCAAACGTCCACTTTCATACAATCTTCTACGTACGCGTGTACTATAATAAGAGCACAATTGTAATAGAGAAAACGCCTTTTGCCTACACTGACGTCCATCACATTTATTGGCAGCAAAACCTTGTTTCAGGCTCTAGCAAACTCAGAGAAATCAGTGACCAAATCTTTTTAATACTGCCACTCAGCAAAAAGCAATTGATTCCTTTCATGTGGTATTTTTTTCCCCCGGATATTTACCAGGTGTACGGCTATGAAATGAGCGTTTTTTTTCGTGAACATAAAACACTAATTTTTAATGGCAAAGTATGAAAAGATTTTATTTGCTGGCTACACATTTTTTTAAAATTTTTAGGCAATTTGTGGATTTCATGCCAATAAAACTGTTTGTCGGTTGAAGCAAACCAATTAGTTACCCAATATTCGACTTGCTTGTAGGGATCATAATGCTACTCAGGCAATGCGTGTTCCCTTGATGAAAACAAATAATAGTCGGAAGCTGCCAAATTGAGTTGGGTAGCAGCCTAAAGTCTAACAAATCTTGTGGCCCTTTCTGATCATGTCTCGTTCAATGTATGGATGAAAATGATCAATTGTTTTCGGTAGTGATCTGTATAAAGGGTTTCACCAGATATACACAGGTTGACAGGTTTGTTGAACGGTAGAGAACTTAACTAGGACGCAAGGCTTTATGTTGATCTACTAAGCCAATAAGTCGAATTGCTACACGTTTTCGTTTAAGGAATACGAACCATACTTTCTAATGGATGTCGGTATCTTGTAGAAGCTTTCTTAGCTTATTCCAGTCCATTTCTCTTGGATGATATCAGAGGAAAGTGTGTCATAAATTATGATAAGCTTTGAAAATAAATTCGGGCTGAGTAGAATGATATACTGGATTCGGAATACGAAAATTTTGTTGACTATGTCGACCAGTTTTAAACGACGACGGTACCTCTATTGAAGTCACTCTAGAATATTATTAGAGCTTATACTACCGGGTCCGCCAAATACCTTTTTTTTTTTTGAAAATGCTTTAAAAAAAACTACTGAATATTTTCTCAAATTTCTCTTTTTTATTTGAAAGTACAATCCCTCCGGTTAATAATGGAAAATAATTTCATTCAAATCGCTGCTTCGGCTGGCCATGCAGTAGCCTACACGATCGGTCCAATTTTTAAGCACATTATCGATTGTGTGCAGCTGTATTTCACCAATGGCTTCACGAATATTGTCCTTTAAAGCGTCAATTGTCTCTGGCTTGTCGGCGTAACACTTATCTTTGACGGCACCCCACAAATAATAGTGCAACGGTGTCAAATTGCAGCTCCGAGGTGGCCAAACGACATCAGCTCTGCGGCTGATAATGCGATCTTCAGAAACAGGGCGCAAAACATTGAGTGTAGCTTCGGCTGTGTGGTACGTAGCGCCTTCCTGTTCAAACCGAATGTTGCCAATATCCTCCTCTTCAATTTTTGTGAACAAAAATTCGTTCAACATGGCCCGATAACGATCGCCATTGACTGTAACGGCCACTCCTTGCTCATTTTCGAAGAAAAATGGCCCAATTATTCCTCTGGACCAAAATCCGCACCAAACAGTGACTCGTTTTGGATGCGTCGGCTTTTCAATGTATGCGTGCGGGTTTTCTGTGACCCAAATGCGACAATTTTGCTTGTTTACATACCCGCCAAGATCAAAATGAGCTTCATCTGAAAAGATGATTTTTTTTTGCCAAAATCGGTATCTTCTGTAAGTCGATCGCAGGCCCACTTAGCGAAGCGAAAACGCATTGGATGGCCAATTGGCTTCAGCTCCTGAACCAATTGGACTTTGTATGGTATCATACCAAGGTCTTTATGCAAAATTCGTCTCAATGATGTCTCCGAAATGTTTAATTGTTGAGAACGACGGTGAATTGATGTTGATGGCGCTTCAAGCACACTTTCTGCCACAGCAGCAATATTCTCGGGTGTACGCACTGTTTTTGGCTTTGGTTTATCGATGAGGATGCCAGTTTCTTTCACTTTTGTTCACAAGATAACGAACATACGGAGCTGATGGTGCTTCTCTTCTTCCAAAATCCGTACGCAATTTTCGCACACATTCTGCATTAACATGATTTTCAAAGTAATGTCGCAATATTTCCCAGCGTTGTTCAAGCGTATACACAACCATATTCGTTCAGCGGAAGGATAAAACTAATTATCTGTCAAATCAGACATGAGCTAAGTGTAACCATTCACGAAATAAGCACTAGTGGAAAAAAAAAAAAAAAGTTAGGTGGCGGACCCGATATATATTCGACGCTCACACAATGCGTGTCCGCATCGATGAAAACAAGTGGTAGTTAGAAGGAGCGATAGGGTAGAAGCTTCCAGCCTAATGTTTTGATTGTATTTTGAACCGGTTTTGTGTTGTGTGCTGTTGGATTGTCATGTTGCAAAATTATCTTCCCGGTCTTGTAGCCCATACTTGTACATAATTGGCCATTACAAACCTTTAGTCAGGATTACGACCTAGTTTCTCACACCACTTATGTTGTGTGCGTTAATTTTATACATGAGTGGCGGGACCTACAGTTTAAAGTCGATTCCGAACGACAGATTTTTGAGAAACTTTTCGTGGCAATTTTATTTACTCTCAGAGTTTTTGCCAGAAATCTGCTGAGAGGAAGTCGGCGAAGTAATATTTTTTTCATATTTCGTTTTGATGTCTGACCTGGGGTTAGAACCGTGGCCTTTCGTCTAATAAGCCGACACACTACCTACTATACTACGGCGACTTAAAGCCCATACTGGCGATCCGTATTAATGGATTCACTAGGTTATAGGAGCTCATGGCATACCACACCTTTCTGGTTCCACCAGACGCACAGCATTGTCTTTCTGCCGAATCGTAGTCCTAATTTTGTAGCCGAAGTTTATAGTTACCCCGGATTAACCCATGATTTTTTCATTTTAGGATTCCGAATATAAATCCACTTTTTCCACTTTTTTTTTGTTTGTTGTGCAACATTTAACATTTCTGTGATTTCTGACTGACTCAAAATGTCATGTTCATCCAATATTGTTTGCAATTCGGCGCCTTCAAACTATTTTGGTGATCTTACAAGTTCTTCAGTCCTCCCATCAAAATCGTTATCTCTGAACCATCACAGCCATCTTTTTTATGTTGCTTCTGATAGAGCATGTCTACAATATGCCTCGACTAGCATTCGATGTAACATTTTTCATATTGTAATGCCCACTTTGACCGATATCATCGCCAACGTAAAAGGAAAATAAATTAAGGCTCCTTCACAATAAATGTTCCCCCAGGAGGCATTTGTATTTTGACGCTCACTTTATACTGGTGCATCTGGTATGTGTGAACATGTGTGACATGAAATGCTACGCTAAGAAAGAAGTCGTTTCTAACTATATTTATTTCGCAGTACAGTATTCCCCGGATATAAGTACTTTCATAAATACTTACCGGATAGAATACCAGCTGTCTGGAGAGAGCTTTAATCATCTTCTACAGCTCGGTGTGGTGAACAAAGGGATCACCGCGAAGAAGATTTTGAAGGATATGGATCCGCAGTAGATTTAAAGACATAGTCAAGAGTCCTATAGTAGTATTAACTAGGCAGAGAATCGGGTCACTGGTCAGATTAGTAGGAGAAGAGCATTACAAAAGAAGAGAAGAGCCTTAAAAAAGGCGAACATCGATGGATTGTAGGTTTTCTAACAGGATTGCATTGCCTTAGTTGGTTATGTCTTCTGAATGGGACAGAGTACAGCCTCTGAATCAAGTAAATCACACCATAAGGAATATTCTATGGGATTGTATCGCGTTAATGGTGAATATTGGCTTCTAATGGCTCAAGAGTTGCTATTTTGTCAGCATAACCCAAACCAAGAAAGTTTTCACAAAACCGGTGCATATAAACGGATTTTTTTAAGTAAATTTAGAGCATGAAGTACAATATTTCACGTTTATAAGCGGGGAATCCTTAAAAGCGATATGAATATAGCGAAATAATTTCACTACACTTTGAAAGAAACATCAAGATTGCATAAGTTTCAGTGGTATTAAGCGGGGAATTGTTATATCCGCGATGTTTATATAGGCTTGAGCATATTAGCTGTGAGATGCTCTGGATTCTTGCTCAATAAATTCCTTTAGAAGCCGAAATACGCATGCGCCATTTCAATCGTGCAATCGACCTCTAAAACCCCTATAGGAGACATTACAATACATATCTGGCATGGATTGGAATTCTCAAGGACCAAGGCATGTTAGCTGATCCATATACACACTGAGCTTTATCAAGGAAAGTGCTGTAGGGATTGTTATAAGTGGAGTTCGAGCTAAATTCACAGTTCCTAGAAGGACCTCAAGCAGGACCTCTTTAAATTCGAATCATATTGTTACGTTTTTACATGTCTAAAAACGTTTAAATATGAGTTCGTTGATTGCAAACAAAGTAAAAACAAATATGTGTTTTAGTTTCAATTAACTCTTTATTGTACACACTATTTATGTGAGCTACTGTTTCCAACTTATAAACGTATATAACAATAATTACAACAATAACTACTCGTTCGTTATTCTTCTCTCACAACTAGTCGCAATTCTGCTTACAACCTTTTTGTAAGCAACAACACTTGTTCGTTAGATATGTATAGCGGAGATCTTCAAACCACGACTGTTCTCTTAACATGCAACGCGTCTTTACACAAAACTGACTGAATTACTACTGTTCGTTGTCTGCTTTGTCTTGCATTTTTATATGCGCAGTTTCAGTCTGATGAAGGTTCTTGAAGTTTAACGTTCGGGGTTTCGCCTTCTCGAAAATTCTATTGCGACACATTGCTTGTTGTTGCTTTTGCTTACTTGTCTATCTACTTTTCTCATACTGATGTTGTTGTTGGTTTACTTATAATGAGTTCTATGTATGTGTTAGTGTAGCTGGTAGCTTTTGTTTATCGTTTTTATTGTTAAACGATACAACACTGTTTTCATTTTCGTAACAATATATACGACACTAGGGTACCCAACACTATCGATTCGTTGAAACAACGGATTATGCTTAAACGCGTTCATACCTTGTCGATGGACCAGTGCAACTAATAACGTATTCCAGTTTTACCTGTCACTTAGAAATCTTAACATACTCCTTCTTTAGACACACAGACAACCTATTTTCCAACATCCAACACAAGGCACTGTATGATTAGGGTTCGCGTTCGAACTATTGGTTGCAAAGCCAAAATAAAGTCCTCTTACACACAACTAATGATTAAAAGCAAGGAAAAGTTTTTTAAATTGATTTCATTCCATACTTTAAAGGCGGTTATTCGCATACAAATTTAATTATTTCAAAATTTTTTGTTTAACATTTCAGTAATGAATAGCTTTTCAGAACCTGTACCCGGTTGGATTGATAACCTGAATGGTATAGGAGGTGCATTGGTCACTTTTGGTGTTGGAATTACGCCAGTACATGTTTGTAGAGGGGATTTATTGGTAAATTTCGTGCCGGTAGACCATGTCTCTAGACTTACATTGACAGCCGCTTATAAAAGAGGTCTCGAAACTCTCAAGTAAGTTCCAAGCAGAATAATTTATTTGCTTTCATAACTTTGTTTCATAATGTTCTACACAGTAAAGATCTGAAGAAAGAACAATACTCGCTGGAGGTAATTAATTGTGCTGGTAGCCGTGATCGTACACCGGTAGATGGTCAGATTTATTTACATTATGAAGCTGTCAAGCAGAATCCAATGGAAAATTGTCTCTGGAGTTTTGAGTTTTTGATGGTTCCCTACACTCAATTTTTATTATATGTACGTACGCTATTGTATGGCTCTACACTAAATGTTATCATGATTAATATTTTTACTTTTACTTGCAGATGTATTTCCTGAATTTACCGATTTCAATAATACTTGACAGTCTTTTACGTTTATTGGGTCGAAGTCCCTTACTGCTGAAAGTACAACGACGCATTATGTACTACACGGAAATCACTAAGGACTATACAAGTAACGCTTACGAAATATGTGACGATAACATGTATAATTTGCAAAATTACGTACCAGCAATTGAAAAGTAAGTTTTTTTTTTCAATCAAACCCTGCCTTGTAAGTGTGTTTATTTGCATTTTATCGAGAATTTACACATGATCTGGAACCCAACAGAGGGTTGCCTTAATCTGCCAATCTAGCTGATTCATGTTTTACAGACAGTCTCATACTATCTTCAATTTAATCTCGTAAGACTGCTCGTATGGCGGCGTGGCTGTCAGGTAGTATTGTAATCAGAGGTCAGCAATGAATCGCGTTTTTTCGCTACTCATAAGCACTCATGACGTTTTGAATATAAGTGAGTCAACAATATTGAAATTTAATTATGTACTCTGATTCATTCATACTCACTACAATGTTGATTTATAAGTACAGGTTGCAATGAGTATGAGTACAACGTTGACATCAAACTCATACCATTCGAAATATGTTTGATTCATAAGCATACTCATTTAGATTCATAACTTTAGAAAAATACTTGTAAATGATTCTCGAGTGACTCGAATCATTCATTAAAATTTACAGTTTTAATTGTTGTTGCATTTACAATATTTTGTGCCTCGTATATATGTTGAGTTATGAAGAGTCGAAATCAATAACATCATACGTGATGTTAAGTATGAATATGATAAGCACATCAAACTTTGAATATGAGTAGATGTTCAATGATATTAAAATAAGTATTGTTAGGTTTTTACCTTTTTAAAAATGTTTAAAATATGAGTTCGCACTACTTTTGTATGCCACTGTTTATAACTTGTCGTATACAACAATAATTGATTGTTCGCTATTCTTCTCATATAACTATTCGCTATTCTGCTCACAACGGAAATCTTCAAACCACGACTGTTCTCTTCATACGCAACGCGACTTCACACAAGGCTGACTGAATTCTTACTACTCGTCGTCTGCTTTGTCTTTCCTTTTTATAGGCCTACGCAAACAGTCTGACGAACGTTCTTGAAGTAGAATGTACGTGTTCTCGCTTTCTCGAGAACTCTATCGCGACTTCATTGTTGTTTGTGTATTTTGTTCACATTGCTTGTTGTTGAGTTGAGCTTAATTGTCTATCTCCTTTTCTCATACTGATGTTATGGGTTTACTTGTAACAAGTTCGATGTATTTGTTAGTGTAGCTTATTTTTATCGTTTAATGTTAATGTTAAACGATATTACACTGTTTCTATTTTCGTAACAGTATAAATGCGTATAAGTATCAGAAATTATGAGTATGATTCGTTTCTACTCATCTTTTTGAATACTCATTGCTGATCTCTGATTGCTATGTCTTGAGTTTCCATTTCAATTACCTAAAATATGTTTTCATTCTGGCAGATTTACATACATGCATGCATACAGTCAGGATTACCTCGTAGTTTTGCACGCCGCTTATGTTGTATGTTGTTGTCAATTATTTCACTCTTTGTTTTCCATTCTATTTTCATTTTAGTAACGATTTTGGTGTTAAACCTTACCATACAGGTGTTGATTTCGGTGACTTTGTGAAAGCAATTGTAATGGGCACGAAGCAGTACATGTTTAATCAACCGGCGCAGGCAAGTGCGGCAGCAAGAAGACGTGCTCAAATATTTCGAATACTAAACAAATCAATTAAAATTTTTGTATTCTCCACAATTGTGTTCTATTTGAGGTCACTGTTACCTTAATTTTAAGAAAGCTCTAAAAAATGTTATTATTTAATACGTATGTATAAGGAAATGGAATCGAAATAAAATAAAATCTGTCGTTTACCAGGTGTACCGGTATGAAGTGAGCGGTTTTTTTGTGGACATAAAACACTAATTTTTGCATGGGAAACCAGAAGCAGAAAACATTCTATTCGAAGTATTGACCATTGCTGGCTACAAATTTTTGTAAATTTTTAGACAATTTGTGTGTCGGTTGAAGCAAACCAATTAGTTACCCAATGTTCGACTTCCTTGTAGGAGTCATAGTGCTCCTCAGGCAAAGTGTGTTCCATCGTAGAAAACAAATAGTAGTCGGAAGCAGCCAAATTGAGTGTGGTAGCAGCCTAATGAGTCTTGTGGCCCATTCTGATCATTTCTCGTTCAATGCATGAATAAAATTCATCACTTGCTGTCGGTAGCGATCTGTGTAAAGGGTTTCACCAGGTTTTAGGAGCTTGTGGTCCCACCAGACACACAGCATTGTCTTTCTGCCGAATCTTCCTAGTTTTGTAGCCGAAGTTAATGGTTGTCCCGTATTAACCCATCATATTTTCGGTTTATAATTCCGATAATAAACCCACTTTTTCATCCCCAGTTAACAATTCGATGCAACACTGATTTACGATTGTGTCTTTGAAGCAAAACTTCACAAATGATTTCCCGGTTTTCCATCTGTCTGTCATTCAATTCATGTGCCGCTCATTTTCCAGAGTTTTAGATCTTTCCCGTAGCTTTTAAACGGTCGGGAATTGTTTGTTGTGCAACATTTTTCAATTCTGTCTTTTGTTTCTGACTCAAAGTGCCATCTTCATACCATATTGTTTGCAATTCGGCGTCTTCAAACTTATTTCGTAGTCTTCCACGTTCTTCAATTCTCATATCAAAATCGTTATCTCTGAACCATCGCAACCAACTTCTGTATGTTGCTTCTGATAGATCATGACCACGATATACCTCGACTATCATTCGATGCTGTACTCCAGCACTTTTCTTCAAATATAACAACATCATATAGCTTTACGCAAATCATCACTTTCTGGTACAAAATTCGTCATCTTTTACATACCAGAGATCAGCAATGAATTGTTTTTTCGCTACTCATAAGCACTCATGACATTTTGAATATAAGTGAGTCAACAATATTGAAATTTAACTATGTACTCTGATTCATTCGTACTCACTACAACGTTCATTTATAAGTATAGGTTGCAATGAGTATGCGTACAACGTTGGCATCAAACTCATACCATTCGAAATATGTTTGATTCACAAACCTGCTCATTTAGATTCATAACTTTAGAAAAATACTCATAATACTTATAATCATCAAAATTTACAGTCTTAGTTGTTGTTGCATTTACAACAAAGAAAATAGACACTTAACCCTAGATGGTTACTCTTCTATTTTGTACATTAAGGTTACTCTTCGTTGAATCGACGAACACTTTCACCTTAATTGGTTACTGTTCGTCGAATCGACGAAGCACATTTACTCTTTATCATATAATTCTTTTATGTTTGACCAAATTTCGTTCTTTTTATAAACAATGTTGATTGACTACGAAAGCTTGTAGTGAGTAAACGTACCCGGACCACCCATTTTTTAATCCTGGATGGTCATTTTTGTACAGTAAGGTTACTCTTCGTCGAATCGACGAACAAAAAAAAAATTTTTTTTCGTCTACTGACTGCAAGCTTTTATTATCAAATAACGTTGTTGAAAAAAAGAGCCAAATTTGGTCAAACATAAAAGAGATAAAGTGTAAATGAGCTTCGTCGATTCGACGAAGAGTAACCGTCTAGGGTTAAGCAAAAAAGACAGAGCAGTCAGCAGAGCAAACACACAACCTTCTAGTGAGTATTTTAGTGTTCGTACGCGAATCATACTTATTTTGTGTTTTGTATTAAATGTTGAGTTATGGAGAGTCGAAATCAACAACATCATACGTGTTGTTGATGATAAGTATTTCAAACTTTGAATATGAGTAGAAGTTCCATGAAATTAAAATAAGTAATAATGCGTATAAGCAGCAGAAATTATGAGTATGATTCGATTCTACTTATCTTTTTGAATACTCATTGGTGATCTTTGCATACATACATACGTAATTGGTTATTACAATCTTTTAGTCAGGATTACAGCTTAGTTTCTCACACCACTTAGGTTGTGTGTACAGTTTAAAGTCGACTCCGTACGACAGATATTTGAGAAGCTTTTCATGGCAATTTTTTTATTTACTCAGAAATATCTCTTCATACTTCGTTTAGTTGCAGATATCTGGCATGGGGTTTGAACTCTAGCATTACGTGTAATAAGCCAAGACACTACTTACTAGGCGACTAGATCTTTTAGCCGATGGAAATTATGATGTTGTTGGTTAACCGGTTTTGATTTGCAATGAATGTGTTTGACAGATGTCATCCCAAAAAAGAAAAAAAATTAAGGCTCGTTCACAATAAATGTTTCTTATGGAGACATTTGAATCTAAATGAACTCGCCACACTGTGCAAATTGTCTTTACTTTATATACCAGTCTAGTTTAGTACAATGAAAAGAAATTTGACTGTGAAATGCGATTGAAGACACGAGTCAAAAACATATGAATAATTAATTGAGTTTGTGCTAATTAATTAGTAATTAAATAATATATATAATCAATTAAAAAATTAATTAATGAAAACATGTGTAGTTGGTTTTTTCTTCGACTGGTTCGGTGGAAAAAATTGTGTACAATGAGAAGATGAAAGTGTTTTACAGGCATAGAGAGAGATACACACACATATGGTCATTAAAATAGGTACACCTCTATAATTGTACAAACTAATGCAGATGTTCGGCTAATTTAATCAAAGTTAATTTGATATTTTAATCAATTTACATACATACATACATAATTGGTCATTACAACCCTTCAGTCAGGATTACGACCTAGCTTCTCACACCACTTATTTTATTTTATTTATTTATTTATTCGATATTCTATACAACAAGACCTGAGGTCTTATGATTATAGTACAGAATCAGATATATGCTTAAATACTAATATTAATTATAGAGCAAAAAAGTAATTCTAGCACGTAGTTTAAAAACATGAAAAAAAAAACATGAAAAATTTGTTTAAAATTAGAACGTACAACAAATTAGTAAAAAAAAATTTCCAAATAAAAATAAAAAAAAATTTCCAGAAATTATTAAAAAAAGAAATAAAATAAAATTAAAGTATATGTATAAATAATATTTAGGAATAATATTTAAATAGAGCCCTTTTAAATTGCAAAGCATTACCTATAATTTTTGTGCCCGTGGGTAATGAATTCCAAAGACGTATAGAATAGATGAAGAATTGCCATTCGGATATTAGAGATCGATATCGGAACTGAAGAAGATCATTTAATCTATGAGAACGAGTAAATGACAGCCTCCTAGAAAGGTAGTCCGGTTCATTAGTGTGAATGATCTTATGTAAGAATATCAGAACCCTTATTTTCAATAAGTTGCTAAATAATACACCATAGAGTGACCTCCCAAAATTAGATACGTGGTCGTACTTTGATAATCCATAGACATATCTTACAACAGCATTATAAGCCACATTCAATTTCCTTAGACTAGCACAGTCACACGAAGCAAATACTTCACAACCATATAACAAAACAGGAATTAAATAAGTTTTAGCGAGCAGCTTACGCACCCTAAGTGGAGTAAAGTATTGTGTCCTCCACAAATTTCTCAACATAGAAAAAGTTCTTCCTGAGACATAATTTACATGATCCTTCCATGTCAGATTATAATTAAAAATAATCCCAAGATTCTTAGCCGATCTAACAATTTCAACCAGCTGATTATTCAAAAAAATCTCAGGCCGTATAGAAAATTTCATAGATCTAGGAGTTATTACCAAACATTTAGATTTAGTGGGATTGATACAAAGACCGTTCGCACATGCCCAATTATGTACCCGTTTAAGATCTTCATTAAGTCTGGACACACGTTCGTCAATATCATTTCTGTCAGCACTAATGTAAATTTGCACATCATCGGCGTACATATGTATGTACCCTACTAAACAACAAATGTCCAATTAAATCATTAATATAGATTGTGAAAAGAAGTGGACCAAGAACCGAGCCCTGAGGGCTTATGTTGTGTGCCTTAATTTTATACATGAGTGGCGGGACCTACAGTTTAAAGTCGACTCCGAACAACAGTTTTTTGAGAAGCTTTTCATGGCAATTTTATTTGCTCTCAGAGTTTTTGCCAGAAATCTGCTGAGAGGAAGTCGCCGAAGAAATATTTTCATAATTTCGTTTTGATGTCTGACCTGGGATTCGAACTCTGGCCTTCAGTCTAATAAGCCAACACACTACCTACTAGACTACGGCGACTTCAATCAATCAATTTAATTTAAGTTAATTTTCTGTAAAGAGCAGTTGCTAAAAAAAAAGTTTAAAAGACACTTATGCGGCCTGATATTTGCACTGTTTAGTGCGGAGATGATAATCACTAAGGTACCGTAAATAAAGCAAATTAGCTTGGGTTGATTAAAAGCTTACAATTTCGAAAATGAAAAAATTGAACATGATTGACAACAAGATGGTGCCATATACCATACTGAATACGATGCCTAAAGAGCCTAATGAGTGACAAATTTCGTAAGCAATAAATCTAAAATTATGCGTAGCCCTTTAAGCTCCGAGATCATACGATTTGACGCCACTAAACAAACTTTTGATGAGGCGAAGTGACCATAATTCAAGCCTTCGTAGATTAAAGTTTACATTTTCAAAATAACGTCGAAATGCTAGAAAATTAATCCAAAATGTGAGTATATACACTTACCTACATACATATACAATTGGTCATTAAAACTCTTCGGACAGTATATCGACCTAGTTTCTCACACCACTTATGTTGTGTGTGTTAATTTTATACATGAGTCGCGGTACCTACCGTTTAATGTCGACTATGAAGAATAAATTTTTTGAGAAACTTTTCATGGCCATTTTATTTACTCTTAGAGTTTTTGCCAGAAATCTGATGAGAGGCGGTCGGCGAAGACATATTTTTGCATTCTTGGAGATGTTTAAGGTTTGAACCATGACCTTACGTTTAATAAACCAAGTTATTGCATTATGAGCAGATACGCGGAAAGAAAGCAGCTCCCATCAAACGATTTTTGTCGAAGTTATGGTTGCCAATGTCCATCTTTCTCGAGGCGCAGATTTAGGTTACTTTGCTCTTCATTTCTTGTTAGCTTGACGGAGTTATCATCCATTAATATAGTTTCGTTTATAAAGGCTAGTTTCAGGCTAGTTTCCATCTTAAAGGAGTCGTAATGCGCTGACCAACTTATTTGATGAGTTTGGTGGAATTCGGTCAGTACAGGAACTTTGCTTGGCCATGGATATTCCCTACGCTCAATTCTTATTATATGTATGCTATGGCAATGTTGTTAAGCTAACATGTCTGGTGGTTGAGTGTAATAAATAATGCCTTAGATGCACCAGTTATCACTTAATATCGTCACATGTTCTCTACGTGGCTTTTCGTAGAGTATTAAGTTTGAGATTGCATATCAAAGGCAAAAGTATACCTCCTAGTGGTGCTATTTGAATAGTTACTTTGAAAATACTTGAACAAAAAACTTTAGTTAGAGGTATATAGAGCGGGAATACTGATTATGGATACCAAAGACAATAGGTCTTGACCACGGCAGTGATGAAAATGAATATGCAATACCTGTAGAATTTCAAAAAGCAGACATGGCCCGAATATGGTGACGGACGCAATATTCAACGGTTGAATGGATATAACAAGATATCCGTACTGGGACGGATGAAAACACAGCATAAGACCTTTGTCTTCACTGTGGTGGTATGGACTTTGGAACAGTTGAGCACTACTCGCATAGTAGATTGACCCGCTAAATTATCTTCGATGGAACATCAACACCAGCAGCACGTGTCTTTGAAACTTAAGCAATGAGAGATCCAGATCGCATCTTGAGATGTCCACAAACACTACTCCCTCTCTTCCACCTTCCTATAACCCATTTTCCTAAAAACCTGCACAATGCACTGCATGAGTAGGCGCCATCCCCTAAGTGCTGGTTTCACCAAAAAAAAAAAAAAAAAAAAAAAAAAAAAAAAAAAAAAAAAAAAAAAACTTAAAAAAATACAGGGAAATACAATCTAGAGGAAGCCAGTGGTAATACAAGGATGGTGCTAGAGTGTAACTTTCAAGGCTGAAATAACTAAAAATGCTCGATACTGCAGGAACTAGGACAGAGCGACCTGAGATCTGAGAGACAAGAGAAAACGCTGAAATAACATGAAAGATGGATGGATATCTCTTGGAAACTAAAATCTTCCAAAGAAGACAAACGATGATGATTAACAGAATTCAAACTTGTTCTCTTAAATAATATGAAATTAAAAATAACGTCTTTCTACTGTTTGCATCGTTATCGAAAATCCCTGCACACAATAATCATTTAAAATGGTCAAAATCAAGAGATGCAGGCGAACAAAAAAAAAATAAAAATTAAAAATAAAAAAACGAATGCAATCGAATAAAAAACAAAAATCAATCGAATAACATATAAAACATATTCAATGACCATGTCCATGTGCACATACATATGTACATACATTTTCTTTACCTTTCAAAAAGTGGTAGCAACAGTGAGCAAACAATACGTGTATGCTGGCCATACAATCAAATTTTTTTTCTTCGAAAGACAAGCAAAAGAAGGCAGAGCTTTAATCGGGAACTCTACAGCAGAAGAAGATAAAAAAAAAGGATGAAGCAACTGCAATAATAATTACTAAAAAGGCAAAAACTATCGTAACTGGAAACCAACCATGCAACACAACATTTTGAGAGGCACTGCCACCACTACTACTACTGCCACAACTAAAATCGCTTCAATAAACGTACATGAACCAGATAAACTGAAAAAAATTGAAAAGCTGCACATCAAAAGCAGCCAGAGAAACGAAAAGATCCCGTACAAGTCGTCTATACGGTTTTGATGGACAGAACAATAGAAAAAGGGGTGGAATTTTCTGCCACAAAAAAGATACAAAACCAATAAAAACAACAAGAGATATAAAAGAAGAAAAATAAAAAATAAAATGGAAAGAAACACATCAACCAGAGAGCAAAAAGAAGTTACAATCACTTTAGGGAGATCTGTAAACGATTGCATGAAGGACAGCAAAAAAAAAAAGAAATTGGATGGTATAGGCAGGTGAATTGACACAAGTAAGCCCTACATTATATAACAAACTTAGCTTAGCAGCACATTTTTATTTGAAAATAATTCTAATCAAGCCTGTTAATTCTCTAAGCGTATTTCAGAAGGTCTATGGTAGCGGAAAATATGCGCCAAACGCAACCTTATTGGCACACACGGTTTATATTGACGGTATAAGCATAAACACATAAGCCTCTGAATGAGTTTGTTACACTTTATACTCATTGGCACTACATTTGCAGTCGCCATAATCTAGTAGGTAGTGTATTGTCATATTAGACGAGAGTCCGTGGTTCAAACCCCAGGCCAGACATTTTGATCAAAGCGAAATATGAAAAAATATTTCTTCTGAGACTTCCTCTCAGCACATTCCTCGCAAAAACTCTAGAAGTAAATAAAATTGCCATGAAAAGTTTCTCAGAAAATCTATCGTTCGGAGTCGACTTTAAACTGTAGGTCCCGCCACTTATGGATAAAATTAACACACACAACATAAGTGGTGTGAGAATCTAGATCTAAATCCTGACTAAAGGTTGTAATGACCAATTTTATGGCTTATGGGGAAGACTACAAAAATAGAACTGAATTAAGGACACAATATGGCAAAATGGTAGTCGCCGTATTCTAGTAGGTAGTGTGTTGGCTTATGAGACGTAAGGCCACGGTTAAAACCCCAGGTCAGACATCAAAACGAAATACGAAAAATATTTCTTCGACGACTTCCTCTCAGCAGATTTCTGGCGAAAACTCTGAGAGTAAATAATGTCGTTCGGAGTCGACTTTAAACTGTAGGCCCCGCCACTTTTGGATAAAATTAACACAAACAACATGAGAGGTATGAGAATCTAGGTCGTAATCCTGACTAAAGGTTGTAATGACCAATTTTATGACTTACGCGGAAGACTACGAAAATAGAACGCAATATGGCAAAATGGTAGTCGCCGTAGTCTAGTAGGTAGTGTGTTGGCTTATTAGACTGAAGGCCAGAGTTCGAATCCCAGGTCAGACATCAAAACGAAATACGAAAAATATTTCTTCGACGACTTCCTCTCAGCAGATTTCTGGCGAAAACTCTGAGAGTAAATAATGTCGTTCGGAGTCGACTTTAAACTGTAGGCCCCGCCACTTTTGGATAAAATTAACACAAACAACATGAGAGGTATGAGAATCTAGGTCGTAATCCTGACTAAAGGTTGTAATGACCAATTTTATGACTTACGCGGAAGACTACGAAAATAGAACGCAATATGGCAAAATGGTAGTCGCCGTAGTCTAGTAGGTAGTGTGTTGGCTTATGAGACGTAAGGCCACGGTTAAAACCCCAGGTCAGGCATCAAAACTAATTATGAAAAAATATTTCTTCGACGACTTCCTCTCAGCAGATTTCTGGCGAAAACTCTGAGAGTAAATAAAATTGCCATGAAAAGTTTCTCAAAAATCTGTCGTTCGGAGTCGACTTTAAACTGTAGGTCCCGCCACTTATGGATAAAATTAACACACACAACATAAGTGGTATGAGATTCTAGGTCGTAATCCTGACTGAAGGGTTGTAATGACCAATTATGTATGTATGCATGTACGTACGAAGTCGCCGTAGTCTAGTAGGTAGTGTGTTGGCTCATTAGACGTAAAACCAGGGTTCGAGCCCCAGGCCAGACATCAAAACAAAATACGAAAAATATTTCTTTGACGACTTCCTCTCAGCAGATTTCTGGCAAAAACTCTGAGAGTAAATGAAATTGCCATGAAAAGTTTCTCAAAAATCTGTCGTTCGGAGTCGACTTTAAACTGTAGGTCCCACCACATCTTGTGTAAAATTAACACACACAACATATGTAAGTGGTGTGAGAAGCTAGGTCGTAATCCTGACTGAAGGGTTGTAATGACCAATTATGTATGTACGTATGTATATGGCAAAAATGTCTAATGATTGGAAACTGCTTAGAACGGACATGAATCGTAGTGGACTAAATGAGACAAAACGAGGTCACTTATTAGACAATTTGGAAGCTGCATGATATTTTAAAAGAGGGCCTATTTTGTGGTACACAGATGATTCAAGATTGGATCTTGGGACAGGAGCAGGAGTCTTTGGTTTCAGCATTAAATATTCAAACCCATGGGGAAAATCGCTGGTTTCTTCAAATCACAGGTTTATGGCATCAAAAATGGTTGAATGGAGTATCAACTTGGTTAGGAGGTTCAAAAGACAGAATATAGAAATGCCATCTAACAGTCAGGTTGCCATTCCAACACTTGGCTCTTATGAGGTTCCAGTGAAATGCTATTTAACAGCCAGGTTTCAGTCTCAAGTTGTCCTGTGGGAATTCTCAGAAATGAGCAAGCAGAATATCTTGCGAGAAGGGACGCTTTCACGGCGATGATGCGGCCAGAACCATTCTGGGGAATGGGAGCAGAGTTGTGGAAAGGTATGCTCCACGAAAGGGAAGATTAAGAGAGACAAAGATCTTACTCAAATCAAGTGGGTTTGAAGCTAAAGATTTCAAATTCCGTAAATTATGTACGGTACTACTGAAGTCGCCGTAGTCTAGTAGGTAGTGTGTTGGCTTATTAGACTGAAGGCCCGAGTTCGAATCCCAGGTCAGACATCAAAACGAAAATATGAAAATATTTCTTCGGCGACTTCCTCTCAGCAGATTTCTGGCAAAAACTCTGAGAGCAAATATAATTGCCATGAAAAGCTTCTCAAAAAACTGTCGTTCGGAGTCGACTTTAAACTGTAGGTCCCGCCACTCATGTCTAAAATTAACGCACACAACATAAGTGGTGTGAGAAGCTAGGTCGTAATCCTGACTGAAGGGTTGTAATGACCAATTATGTATGTGTACTGTAAAGAAGCTCTCAATAGATTAAAAAGTAGAAATGTGCCTCTATAATGAAGTACAGACCAGAGATCAGCAATGAGTATTCAAAAAGATGAGTAGAATCGAATCATACTCATAATTTCTGATACTTAAACGCATTCCTACTTATTTTAATATCATTGAACCTCTACTCATATTCAAAGTTTGATGTGCTCATCATATTCATAATTAACAACACGTATGATGTTGTTGAGTTCGACTCTACATAACTCAACATTTACAAGAAGTACAAAGTAAGTATGATTCACGTACAAACGCTAAAATACTCACTAGAAGGTTTTGTCCTGCTCTGTCTTTTTTGCTGATGTATCTTTTTTTTATAAATTCCTAACAACTAAGCCTGTAAATTTAATTGAATGAATCGAGTCACTCGAGTCATTTATAAGTATTTTTCTAAAGTTATGAATCTAAATGAGTAGGCTTTTGAATCAAACATATTTCGAATGGTATGAGTTTGATGTCAATGTTGTACTCATACTCTCATTGCAACCTGTACTTGTAAATCAACGTTGTAGTGAGTATGAATGAATCAGAGTACATAGTTAAATTTCAATATTGTTGACTCACTTATATTCAAAATTTCATGAGTGCTTATGAGTAGCGAAAATACCATTCATTGCTGATCTCTATCAGGTAGTGTGTGTAGATGAGAGTTCGTGGTTCAAATCCCGCCTAAGACATCTCGCAGGAAACGAAATATGAAAAAAAATATTTCTTTCGGCGAAATCGATAATAAACTGTGTGAAAACCAAAACTCATAGATAAAATTAACAGACACAACATGGGTGGTGTGAGCAGCTAGGTTGCAGTCCTGGCTAAGTTGCTATAGACGCTGTAGTGGCCAATGTAGGGTACCACAGGCAGTTACAATTTTTTTTTTGCCGCTTTAAAACAGGAGGACAATGGTCACATTAAAAGTAAAGACTTTAACGCATACACAAGCATTCTATAACATACACAGACTCACATACCACCGCACAACGAATGATACCAACAAAGAAACAAATGATTTGCATTTTATGGCATCAAAGAAATTGAAGAATAAAAGAAGAAAAAAATTTCCATAAAATAAAACAACAATAACAACGGGTATGACAACGACTCACCGAGCAAAGAGAAAAACATGAAAATTGATGGATTCTTCTTCTTTTTCTTCCATTCAAATCGATTTAAGCCAACCAACCAACCAACTACACATTATACTGGGCCAGAACCAAATAAAAAAAAAAAATCAGACAACTTGTGCGTCGTCGTACTCTTTCGTACACTCAGTTACACTCATACAGTCATAACATTTATGCCTGGGCGTTATAAGAAATCAAGAGGAAGATTGCTGTAGTTGTTGCTGCTGTTAGTGTGGCTGTAGCTGTTGTTGCATCTTCATTGAGCTGTCAAGTCATGTCTCCCATCAAGATGTCAGTTGATGGAATTGTTTTCAGTTTTTGTTCTTTTCGTCTGCTGTGTTATTGTGGCAACAACAGAAGCAACAACAACATCGCAGAATACAATGCTATTCAGAAGACATGAATCTTATGGCTTTCGTTTGTGTTGCATACAGCAAAACGTAAGTGATCTTTGTGTGTGTGTGTGTGTGAGTTTGTGCCTGAGTATGTATGAATTCCAGTTGAAACAACCAATCAAAATGGATTTTTCAGATTGACATAAAAGGATTTCGTATTTCTTGCTCAACCAGCACAGCAATTGTGGTGAATATTTTTTGCTTCTTTCTTTCTTGAATGTGCTGGAGATGATGGGATTATTTCACCAGTTCTGTTTGTGAATCGACGATAAAATGGAAGAAATCTTGGGCAGTTGAAATGTCACTCGATGTTGGAGAAGAGTTTTTTTTTAAAGCAAATCTAAGCTTTAATAATAATTTACAAAGGTAAAGTAAAGCAAACTTTTTTGTTGTAATACATTGAGAGAGCTAGTACGGTAGTGGAACGGCATGATTTGTTTCCCTTTCAGAGCAAGAGGTAGTACGTTACACACATACATACCTACATAATTGGTCATTACAATCCTTCAGTCAGGATTACGACCTAGCTTTTCAAATCAGTTAGTTTTTGCTAGAAATCTGCTAAGAGCCACACCCACCCTGGCCACACATCTAATAAGCCAACATACTACCTACTAGAATACGTCGACTTCATGTGTAGATTACAACATCGTTCAAAATGTCCTCTATGGCTTCCCTGGGTGGAACGCGTTCGAAGTGTTCAATTTTCCATAACTCTGGCACATGAAGCAGGCTGAATTTGATTTATGGCACGTCTGTCTATCTGTCTATCTATCTATCATGTCTGTAGCATATTCGCGTATTCCATGAAAATAATGGTCAGTTGTTAACTCGCCTCGGATTCTTCGTCATGCTTTTATGGAAAGCCGCGACGTTATCGGCAAATCTTGCGTTTCAGCGAGTAGTTCATCAATTATGTGTTCTAGGGATTGGACAAAGAACATATGTTCCTTTGTTCCTCAATAGTCGGTCAGAAGACTAATTACTATGATTCATCAACTCCATGATGCAAAACTCAAATAAATACCCATCGTACCCAACTGCAGGGTTTCGAACCCCTGTAGCTTGAGGAAAGTCTTCGCCTCTCTCTATCTTCCTTTTAGCAGAGTATATCTTTTCATATTAATCTTCTCATTCTACAGAAATGTGGCGCATCTGTGGTGTGGAATTTCTCCTTTTGATGAGCTTATTTGTTTTATTATTGCCCTGAATTACCGCATGAAACCAGCAAAACTTGATCCTATTCTACCTGCCTAGCTGTTTTAATTTGCTCAGACTGCTATGCCGTAAGAGCTAAAAGCTCGGATATTTGTCTATCTGTCAAATACTACTGCTATGTCCTGTACCCTGTGTTTCTTGTGTAATTTAAGTTAAGTGCATTTTTTAATGGCGTGATCTTGGAAAATACTCACGATATTCTTCTGTTCCGAATATTTCACAGTGGAATAGAACACTTCTTCTCGTCTCCCTCTATCAATTTTTGAGGAATGCGTATGCCGCACAATGTTCTTTCTTGTACCGGGTTATCCATTTCGTGGTTTCAAAAGTAAACGTAAATAAAACACATATAAAATATTTTTTTCATGATATTTCTTTTTTTATTGTAAAGTTTGAACGTTGACATTATGTGTGAAACACTACATCATTTAAATAACCTCCAAGCGAAGTGTTGCAAGCATTGATTCTTTTGAGGTAATTTTCGACTACTTTTTGACACATATTGAGCGGTATCTCAGCCATAACTTGACGAATGTTGGTTTTTAAGTGCTCAAGAGTTGAAGGTTTATCTGCATAAACATGGTCTTTCGCGTAGTCCCACAAAAAAAAGTCTAATGGTGTCAAATCGCATGATCTTGGTGGCCAGTTGATATCGCCACGACGAGAAATTACGCGGCCAGGAAATGTCTCTTGCAATAAAGCCATATTCGCTCGAGTTGTGTGGCATATGGCACCGTCTTGTTGAAACCACATATTCTCCAAGTCGTATTCTTCAATAGCAGGCAAAAAAAGTCGGTTATCATATGACCATAACGCTCCGAATTGACGGTGACTGTCGTTCCATTGTCGTTTTCCAAGAAGTAAGGTCCAGTCACACCTTCGGACCAAAGAGCGCACCAAACAGTGACTTTTTCTGGATGTAATGGCCTCTCTTCAATTACTTGAGGATTCTCAGAACCCCAAATACAACAATTTTGTTTATTAACATACCCACCGAGTGTGAAATGTGCTTCATTGCTGAAGAAAATAATCTCCTCTTAAAGCACGATACGTGGCTGTGGTAGAATCACCATTTTTGTAGTAGGTTTTGATAATTTTTATGCGTTGTGTGATAGTTAAGCGATCCATTTTTGTCAATGTCAGACTTTCAACTGAAAAGAAAAAAATTGGTTTCACAACTTAGTTCGACAGATGTCGAATTCCAGTCCCATACTTTTGAAACCACAAAATGGATAGCCCTTTATATTACAAATTCTTTCAATTTTGTTGCTTAGTGTTGTTATTATGAATTTCTAACAATTATAGAGTTTGCTGATCATGTACAAGGGAAAAGTAAGGAGGGTGTTGCCTAACACTCAATTATTTAGATTACAATGCCCTTTAAAGAGTCTTGATCTGTTGTCCATTAGAGTAATCATAGTTTTCATGGATCTGTTTTTCACTACCATATGCATACATACATACATTGTTGGTCATTACAAGCCTTCAGTCAGGTTTAAGACCTAGCTTCTCACAGCACTTATGTTGTGTGTGTTAATTTTATGCATGAGTGGCGGGGCGGGACCTTCTGTTTAAAGACGACAGATTTTTGAGAAACTTTTTCATGGCAATTTTACATATTCGCAGACTTTTTGCCAGAAATCTCTTGAGAAACAGAGGCCAATGAAATATTTTTTCATATTTGGTTGCGTTGGAAATATCTGACCTAAAGTTTGAACCATGAACTCACGTCTAATAAGCTTACCACACTACCTACCACACTACATACTGGACTCTGACGACTTCAATGTAGCAGATTTGAATTATTCAGTGTATGGTACACCCGAGAAAAAGTGGCCTTATTCTAATATGTTAGACCTGTTTGTTGGAAATATCTGACGTGAGGTTTGAACGCTACTTACTAGACTACGACGACTACATATGCAACTACACTATCATATGCTACTGAATTAAATCGAACAGAGCCTCTGGAGCGGTCGATTCGAAAATTATTTGCCGTTTAAGCCAATGTATGCTAGTCTCTGTGTTTTATTTAAATAATTAACAGAGGATGTTATTTTTAGGTAATGATAGTTGGCAACCCTATTATTCTAGAATGTAAAACAATATATTAAACAACTGTTTCACTGGGAAAAATTGATTAATGAAACTGAAACAAAGCAAAAAGAAGAAGAAAAAGATAGCGAAGATGGTTTTGCGACAGTTGTTTGTGAAAAAGAAAAAATTAATTTGAATTAGAATTGAAAAAGAAATAATTTTGATGCCGAAGTGCCTAGTCTTTGCTGTTCAAATTTTCATTGACATTGTTTACAACGAACTGAAATGCTCTTTGAAAATTGTTAAGAAAACGGCAACCACTTGTATATGCTTTGAAAATGGATCTCTAAAATAGAAATATTTTGATAAATTTCAACAATTTATAATGCTTGTTAACCTTAGTTCCCCTTTTTTCCCTTCCCTTCTTTTTTTTATTTTTTTTTTTTTTTTTTTTTGGTATGTAACCACTTGTAGATATTGGGATTTTTTTTATTCCTCTTTACAGTCTTCAGTCTTTATTGTTTAATTAGTTATTTTACGAAGTAATTAATCTTGATTGGAAATTTAATAAATTTCTTTTCCTTACCCTTCAAGAGTTTTTTCTTTAAGAAACTCCTACACAAATATGTATGTATGGGCAGAGTGTAAGGGTACCTGATGCAACCGCCATCATTTTCTAGGGGATCTTTTTGACATTTCAATTATTTTTAGTTTTTTATAAAGGAATTCTGTAATCATTTGGTAGTTAAACGTATATTTTGGATGGGTATATGATTGTGTAGCAAAAGACTTAATCATCTATACGGCCATATGTTGAACAACTCACTTGTGTGCTTGAAAAGGATGCAGTCACCATGCCATGCATATGGGTAATAGGCAGTGGTAGAAGAAGACATTTGATTAATTGTGTAATTGTTCTTTCATTTTTATCAGCTACATGATCAACAGACTCATTATTATGATCATTCTCCTCTTCATCATCATACCAAATTCTAGTTTTTCTATACGTAACGTACGTAGTAGTTGTATAGACATCTCTTTTCAACCGTGAAGTGAGCTGCAAATGCCAACCCCAATTGTTTAGCGTATTCCTTTTAAGAGTGGCACACATTGTGTTGCAGTCTACAGTCTCTCTCTCTCTCTCTCTCTCTCTCTTGGTCTGTCTATTTAATATTGTAATTACAATGTGAATAATGACTTTTGACAGTTTCGTATTTGTCTTGTGATTTATCAAAATCTTTACGTATCTTTTTTGGTTTCTTTTTTCAACGTTTTTCACTTGTGAATAATACGTTTCTATTGTGGCATTAAATGAGCATCCATTATAGCCATTTTATTATTATCTTGTATACCCAGCCACCATAGCTAGACTCTCATTCTTTTTACATTTAATTTCTTTATCATCATAGGTTTTGTTGTATTCTGAATACAAATATTTGTATTTCAGAATCTTTGTATCTGTATCTTTAGACCGGTAGTTGTTTGTTCTAACCAACCTGTTGTTATTGTGATAGTATAGTGCGTCTGTTACAGTGCAGGGAAAAATTAACATGTCACTTGTATTTCTATTCTAAAGATTTTATTTTATTCACTTCATCTATCGGGTCCGCCATCTAACGTTTTCTTTTTTTTTTATCAACTAGTGCTTATTTCGTGAATGGTAACACTTAGCTCATGTCTGATTTGACAGATAATTAGTTTTAGCCTTCCGCTGAACGAATATGACCATCCAATGATCCATCCAACTGACCATCCAAAGCGTTTTCGCTTCGCTAAGTGGGCCTGCGATCGATTTTGGCAAAAAAAAATCATCCTTTCAGATCATGCTCATTTTGATCTTGGCGGGTATGTAAACAAGCAAAATTGTCGCATTTTGGGCACAGAAAACCCGCACGCATACATTGAAAAGCCGACGCACCCAAAACGAGTCACTGTTTGGTGCGGATTTTGGTCCAGAGGCATAATTGGTCCATTTTTCTTCGAAAATGAGCAAGGAGTGACCGTTACAGTCAATGGCGATCGTTATCAGGCCATGTTGAACGAATTTTTGTTCACAAAAATTGAAGAGGAGGATATTGGCAACATTTGGTTTCAACAGGACGGCGCTACGTGCCACACAGCCGAAGCTACACTCGATGTTTTGCGCCCTCTTTTTGAAGATCGCATTATCAGCCGCAGAGCTGATGTCGTTTGTCCACCTCGGAGCTGCGATTTGACACCGTTGGACTATTATTTGTGGGGTGCCGTCAAAGATAAGTGTTACGCCGACAAACCAGAGACAATTGACGCTTTAAAGGACAATATTCGTGAAGCTATTGGTGAAATACAACTGCACACAATCGATAATGTGCTTAAAAATTGGACCGATCGTGTAGGCTACTGCATGGCCAGCCGAAGCAGCCATTTGAATGAAATTATTTTCCATTATTTTTCCGGAAGGATTGTACATTTAAATAAAAAAAGAAATTTGAGAAAATATTCGGTAGTTTTTTTTTAAAGCATATTAAAAGAAAAAAATGTTATTTGGCGGACCCTATATTTTTCACATCATTTTTTTAGAATTTTTTCCACCCTATCTGTTAAGTTTCTTTTGTTGTTGTTGCCACAGAGCCACTGTCACAGAGCCAGTGAAATATTTTTGTCGTTTTATAAAATTAATTTTTTGTTTTCTGTGATCAATATTTCAAGATTATTTTGATGTGTAGCAGCCATTCAGGTGATCTTTTGTTTGTTGCCAAAGATTTACTACCGTTGGCCAGTTGATTTACTGTTTAAACTTGGATTTCTTTATTCGTTTCAGTAGAAACCAGGAAATCTATCTTAACTGAACTTTACTAGACAAATGACTGAATATTTAGTTAAACTCTTATGCAAGAGCATTAAGAATGAAATAAAAATAAAAAAATAAAAGGGAATTCAGTTGTATTTTGTATTCATGAACAAAGGATGCTTAACAGATCCACAAATCCACAAACACAACTTTAAGCACAGTTTGAGGATATAGAACAAAATCATTTTACATAGTCTTTGTTATACTTGCACCAAACAAGCTTACCTCTTTAGTGCCGTTGGTGAACGGCAGTGGAGGCCTGAGGCAAGGCCACAATAGTAGCATTTGCAAGAAGAAGAAAACTTTCTAAATGCAAAAATATTCGACTCCAGCGTGAGATCATATCACAGAAAATGAAGGTAAAATAACTAAAACAACACAGGACGGTAATTAGACATGAACGACTCACATAACGAACATATCAGAAAAGACCACTCATGTCATAATGATATGTAGGAGGCATGCAGCAATAATCTGAATTTGCAAACTACTAATTATGCACTGGATGTATGCCATCATGATCAGACCAATAGTGGACTAACTATGGGAAAGACAGAACAAATCTGAAAACAAGATACAGAGACTGGCGGCGCTGCAAACTCTGTTGGACTTAAGTCCGCTACACATGGTAGTGAAGACCACAGCTAATGAAACTAACCATAGTCTTATGGTTAGGTTGATTGCCGAAAAGTCGGACATGAAACTCATTAGGCGATTTGCTGACTTAAATAACAATATGCGACAAAATAAAAAAAAATTTAATACAATCGGCTAATGACATAGTGTAGGTTGTGAGTTTTGTTGAGTAGATCTCAAAAATACTTTTTTTTTATATTTCTCGAACTCTCCAAACTTTTTTTATTTGACAAAAACTGGTTTTTTCTGATTTTACGCACAAATTTCTGGATTACTCAAACATTTCTGACACGATTTCTAAAATTTAAATCTTGTTGGAAAGGGAAGAGATGAACCTTTAAAACGGTATACATATATCTATTATTTGACTTAATATGCTATGAGTTTTGATGAGGTAAACTTGGAAAAAGCGAATTTTTTTCATATTTTTTCAAGTTTGTCCGTTCATGGCAGCAAACTTTACTTAAAAAATATGAAATAAGTGATGACATTCTGAAAGTGCATTATCTTGTGAAGAGGTTGGCATTTCGTTTGATCAAATCGGACAAAAATTACCGTAGTTATTAGATAAATAGTATAATAGTAGTGTAATATTTTTTATATATGTCATCTCATCAAAAGAACTCTTAGTTAAAAAATTTTCAGAATTTTTGATGGATCTTGATTGTTTATCACAAAATGTGTCAATTTAACGTTTGAGCGACCACCAGAAGTTGGCCAATATTCGCGCAAAGAGAAATAATAATATTTGCAAAAACCACAAACATTAGCCGACTTCTGATAGTCGTGCAAACGTGAAATTGACACATTTTGTGATAAACAATCAAGATCCATCAAAAATTCTGAAAATTTTTGCACTAAAAGTTCATTCAATGAGATGACATATATAAAAAATATCACTCGACTGTTAGACTCTTTAAATAATAACTACGTTAATTTTGATCAATTAATTTTGATCAATTGACCGATTTGATCAAATGATGACTCAATCTCTTCACAAGAGAACAGACTTTGAGAATATTATCACTTATCCTATATTGTTTTTATTAAAGTTTGCTACTATAAATGGACAAACTTGAAAAAATATGAATAAAATTTTACAGGTTTACCTCATCAAATCTCATAGCAGATTAAGTCGGATAATATATATGTATATGTATACCATTTTAAAGGTCCATCTCTCCCTTTTCCAACTATATCTAAATTTTGGAAATCGGGTCAGAAATATTTGAGTTATCCAGAAATTTGTACGAAAAGTAAAAAAAAAAACAGTTTTTGTCAAATAAAACAAGTTTGGAGGGTTCGAGAAATATAAAAAAGGTATTTTTGAGTTCTACTTAACTAACTGAACAACGTGGACTATGTAGTTACTCGGGTGTATTTTCACTGTCGCACCGTGTAATCTATTGGCTGACAGCTCCCTCCTCAACTGTCCCCTGTACAGAACTAGTAGAAGAAGTACAGAACTTTGGAGAAATGCTTTGCAGCGAGACTTAGTAACAACAGTGATTGGAGTAATCCGAAAGCTGCATACTCTTTTAAAAGAGGGCCTATTTTGTGACAGGAACAAGAGTTTTTGGTTCCAGAATGAAATATTTCGAGACCATGGGGAAACTCGCGGATGTCTTCCAAGCGGAAGTCTATGATCTAAGATATAACGTAACAATACTAGCAAATAGTCAGGCCGCTATTCAACTCTTAACTTTTACAACTTTAAATCGAAGATAATATAAGACTGTCTGGGGAAGATAGGGAAAATAAAGTCACCAGCTGCTTGATCTCAAGTCATGTGGGAATGCTTGACAATCAGCTTGCGTGGAGAGAAGTTTTCACGAACTTTTCTGTGGAATGCAGGCGGATGTTTGGATGCTCAACGAAAGGGAAGGTAAAGAGAGGCAAAAACTGTTTGAAATTTATCAGCGCAATAGGTTTGGGGAGACATTGTAGGGATGCCCTATGAAGTTACAGGGGAGTTAAATAGATCGTATGTTCGAAGTACACGCATGTCGAAAGACTCGGTATTAAGACTAATCATTTCTGCAGCAGCTCTGGGTCTGAGAAGGAGGAAGAGTCAAGGCGGGCAGACGGAGGTTTCTGGTCTCTCATTTTCTGACATCTTTCACTGAGCTTTCCAATATAATTACTGCAATCATAAGATTTATTATGGGCTCAGGACGGTTTGCTTTAGGGAATGGTTAATCCCCCGGGTAGAATGTGTCGTGGATTATCATTGGGAGTTGCCGTAGTCTAGTAGGTTAGCTTATTATACTTGAGGTCACGGTTCAAACGCACATCTCCGACATCTCCAACAAAACGAAATATAAAAAAATATTTCTATGACGACTGCCTCTCCGCAGAGTTTTTGCCAGTTCTGAGAGTAAATAAATATTGCCATGAAAAACTTTCTCAATAACATGTTTGGAGCCGACTTTAAACTGTAGATCCTGCCACTCATGTGTAAAATTAACACACACAACGTAAGCGGTGTGAGAATCAAGGTCGTAATCCTGACTGAAGGACTGTAATGACCAATTATGTAATGTATGTATGTTATGTACATACGTATGATCAAGATTCGTGAGTAGCAGAACGTAAATTTGCGTTGGTTTCGGTGAAGGTCGACAAACATATTGTTATGAAAATGAAGAATCTAGATACTGGTGTTTTGCTTTTACACCACTTAACATTAAAATGGTAAACAAGTAAACAAAAATACAACAACAAACACCAGCATAAAAAATGGTAAACAAGTAAACAAAAATACAACAACAAACACTACAAGAATAAATGTAAACAAAATACACAAACAACTAAAGGGTCCGCCAAATATCTTTTTTTTGAAAATGCTTTAAAAAAAACTACTGAATTATTTCTCAAATTTCTTTTTTTATTTGAAAGTACAATCCTTCCGGTTAATAATGGAAAATAAATGATTATGCGTTTTCGCTTCGCTAATTGAGCTTGCGATCGACTTGCAGGACATGCCGATTTTGGCAAAAAAAAAATCATCTTTTCAGATGAAGCTCATTTTGATCTTGGCGGGTATGTAAACAAGCAAAATTGTCGCATTTGGGGCACAGAAAACCCGCACGCATACATTGAAAAGCCGACGCACCCAAAACGAGTCACTGTTTGGTGCGGATTTTGGTCCAGGACCAAAATCGCAGCCACCTCGGAGCTGCGATTTGACACCGTTGGACTATTATTTGTGGGTTGCCGTCAAAGATAAGTGTTACGCCGACAAGCCAGAGACAATTGACGCTTTAAAGGACAATATTCGTGAAGCCATTGGTGAAATACAGCTGCACACAATCAATAATGTGCTTAAAAATTGGACCGATCGTGTAGGCTACTGCATGGCCAGCCCGAGGCAGCCATTTGAATGAAATTATTTTCCATTATTAACCGGAAGGATTGTACTTTCAAATAAAAAAAGAAATTTGAGAAAATATTCAGTAGTTTTTTTTTAAGCATTTTCAAAAAAAAAAAGTTTTTTGGCGGACCCTTTATAATGAAACAACGATGTTTACATTTATAGAGATTTCAAGAATGCGAAGCCACGAACATTCGCCTTCCAGAACATTCATCAGACTGTTTACTTTGCCATATAAAGGCAAGGCAAAACAGGCAACGGAGTTAGAGAAGTTTAGTCAGTCTTGTGTGAAGACGCGGTGTGTTTGAAGAGAGTAATCGTGGTTTGAAGATCTCGGTTACAAAGCTCTGTCATATAATTGCCTAGTAATTGTTATTGTTTATGCAACAGGGGAATAACAAAGAAAAGAAATTGTTGTTATTTACATCAAGTTGTGAACAGTGACGCACAAAATTGTGCGAATAATAAAGAATTTTAATTAAAACTAAATACAAATTTATTTTTATTTTATTTGCAATCTACAAGCTCATATTTTAAACGTTTTTAAAAGGTAAAAACGTAACAATATTAAACGGAGATTATAATGGTGGCTCCTAAAGATTATCAGGTTTTAACTGAACCTAATTCAGTCTACATTAATTAATTATATTTAAATAAAAAGATTTGTTTACCATTTCCTTCATTTGTATATAAGGGGTGATTTTTTAAGAGCTACAGGAAAATTTTTCAAAAAAAAAAAACACATAAAATTCAGAAAAATGCATGAAATCTTTATTTGAATCGATAGTACGGTCCATATAATTTAATGTTTGAAGATTATTTCATGCAAATGTTGACCGCAACTGCGCCTCAAATGGTCAATCCGCTTAGTCCAATTTTGGCATACTCTTTCCAACATTTCGGCCGGTATCTCATGAATAAATGCTTCAATGTTGTCTTCCAATGCGTCAATTGAAGCGGGCTTGTCTGTATAGACATGAGCTTTAACATAACCCCACAAAAAATAGTCTAAAGGCGTTAAATCGCACGATCTAGGCGGCCAATTGACCGGTCCCGAACGTGAAATAAAATGTTCACCGAACTCGCCTCTCAATAAGTCCATTGTTACGCGTGCTGTGTGGCATGTGGCACCGTCTTCTTGAAACCACATGTCATGCAAGTCAAGCTCAAAAAAAAGTTGGATATCATCTCACGGTAGCGCTCACCATTCACAGTTACGTTACGATGCGCAGCATCTTTGAAGAAGTACGGTCCAATGATGCCAAATTCAATGATTTGCAAGCATTGTTCGTTTGTAAGACGATTCATGGTTAAATTATAGAACAAATTGAAGATGTTTGACAGTGAAACAAAACACGAAACGTGTGTGAGCTGTTTAAACCAGTGTTGCCAAAAAGATAATAGCTAAAAATCACCCTTTACATATGAGTTTAAAACAATACAATCTGAGTGCAATTAGTTTAAAACTAAATGAACCTTAACAAACTTTGTATTAAAGTTACACCCAACAGAAATACTCTTCTAATAATCTACAACGAACATTTTTGGAAAGCATATGACACCAGCAGTCAATACAATAAATGTGGCTGTTATTTAAAAAATGACACAAAGAAGAGGAAGAAAAATTTGGATATAAATCATGTCATCCAACAAAGGGAGAAGTAAAATGAAAAACCCTTTTTTGTTTTCTTCAAAAATATAATTCAAAATGAAAGAAAAAAGGAAATATTTTTATAAACGAAGAGAAAGGAGAGTCCATGCGCTCAACTAATCAACTCAACTTGGATGATTTGACAATAAAATCCACCTATTTTAGATTATAAAAATCAAACGTAATACAAAGGAAAAGAAATTAAAAAAAAAAAAGAAATATATTGGAGCCTTCGTTGGCGATGTGTTTGAATAAGACATCGTTGACGAAGCTATATAACAACGAACTAGAAATGGTTTGATGGTTTGATATGAACAGCGAACAGCGAACAAACAACTGTACACTGTATGGCTATGGAGAAAGGAATAAATACCATGGCGGCGGCTGAAAGATATTGAGAAATACAACAACAAAACAAGTCAAAATTATCAAATTTATTGGATTTTTTTTGTTGTTGTTGTTTTTGTTTTCTTTTTGTTATAGAAAATCCATCCATCCAACCAAGCAAGCATTCATTGATTCATGACATTCATGGATTTTTAAAAATTTTATTTTTATTAATCACTAAAGCAGGGAGGAGTTTTAATACAACAAAAAACAAAAAATGCCAACTTTAGCTATTTTTGTTAGAAACTCGATTATAACAATATGGTCTACAATACATACATATACATACATATACATACATATGTATGTATACAAAATGTACAGGGCAGACATACATCACACACACCTAATAAAACAATGTCACGCAATTTAAAACAAAAATGTCAAAATTTGAGTGATTTACAAGCAGCAGACGGACAAAATATGTTTCTTTCTTTCTTTTATTTTCGTATTTTTTTTTTTTTTTGGTTCTCCTTTCGGGGTTTTCCTTTTATTTCAAAAAAAAATTGTTTTTTTTTTTTGTGTATTTCATTGGTATAAAATATTTAAGATACAATACCAAGATATGAATTTTTATTTATTTATACATACACACTTACATATACCAACATTACCAACAACAGTCAGTTTACGTATGTATGTATCTGAGCACTGGGTTCATCATTTTGGACATACTGTAATACAGTATGTGAGCAGCAGAAATGTTTATTAAAAAAAAAAAAATCAAATAAAAGAAATTCGTTTCAGTTGACAACACAATGGATTGTCAGTTCCTTTGCTCAATACATAATCATATTTGTGTTTAAGAAGTTCATAAATTTTATGAAAAAAAAATTTTTTAAAAAATCCATATTTTGTCACATTTTCCATAATAACTTCTCAGTGTGAATTGAAAATAACATTAAAGGCAGAGAAAATGTTTAAAATGACTTATTAAGTGTACTAATGATTTCACATTAAAAGGTCCCCTGAATAAGACTACACAATTATGATATGTTGAATGAAAATGCTCTTAGAAAGATTATTTCCTCATTCCACGGTACTAAGCAGTACTCATAAGATGATGATGACCTTGTGGTACTAAAGGGTGATTTTTTAGCTATTATCTTTTTGGCAACACTGGTTTCAACAGCTCACGCACGTTTCGTGTTTTGTTTCACTGTCAAACATCTTCAGTTTGGTCTATAATTTAACCATGAATCGTCTTTCATTGGATCATTGGACCGTACTTCTTCAAAGATGCTGCGAATCGTAACGTAACTGTGAATGGTGAGCGCTACCGTGAGATGGTATCCAACTTTTTTTTTAACCAAAATGCAAGAGCTTGACTTGCATGACATGTGGTTTCAACAAGACGGTGCCACATGCCACACAGCACGCGTAACAATGGACTTATTGAGAGGCGAGTTTTTATTTCACGTTCGGGACCGGTCAATTGGCCGCCTAGATCGTGCGATTTAACGCTTTTAGATTATTTTTTGTGGGGCTATGCGCTACCATGAGATGATATTCAACTTTTTTTTGCCCAAAATGCAAGAGCTTGACTTGCATGACATGTGGTTTCAACAAGACGGTGCCACATGCCACACAGCACGCGTAACAATGGACTTATTGAGAGGCGAGTTTTTATTTCACGTTCGGGACCGGTCAATTGGCCGCCTAGATCGTGCGATTTAACGCCTTTAGATTATTTTTTGTGGGGCTATGTTAAAATGCAGAAATGTTTAGCTCATGTCTATACAGACAAGCCCGCTTCAATTGACGCATTGGAAGACAACATTGAAGCATTTATTCGTGAGATACCGGCCGAAATGTTGGAAAGAGTATGCCAAAATTGAACTAAGCGGATGGAGCATTTGCGGCGCAGTCGCAGTCAACATTTGCATGAAATAACCTTCAAACATTAAATTATATGGATAGTACCATCGATTCAAATAAAGATTTCTGAATTTTATGTGTTTTTTTTTTTTGAAAAATTTTCCTTTAGCTCTTAAAAAATCACCCCTTACATGTAATTTTCTTATTTATATATAAGTTAAGATCCTCAAAAACAGAAAATCATAGAGTAGATCACGCAGGGTTTCAGCTCTACGGATGATGATGATGAACCACAGTATTATGTCCAGGTTGCACTTCTAATACATTCTTTGAGTGTTTAATTATCGTAAAAACTTGAGTGTCCCTTTTTTCTAGGTTAGGTCATGTTACGTGGCGGACCCCACTGCGATACCACAATTAATTCTTCTCGGAGATCAAACATTTCCCTGAGAGTCCCGTCTCCAAAAGAAATCTTGCTGTTGCAGCAATCTTTATATTAGAGAGCTCGGTCAATTGATGTCAGAAAGTGAGAGGTCAGAAACCTCCATCTTTTCACGAGAAGTATGTGACACTGACACTTGAGGTGAAAGACAGTCTCTTCCCCCTCAGACCCACAGCTCCTGCAAAAGTCATTAGTTGCAACGCCGAGTCTTTCGGCATGCCTACCATGAGGACAGTGGCCCGTAAGAATTTCCATTGTGCGATCGATGGCCATGTGATTTAAGTTCAGAAGTGAGTCAGTCCACTTTTTTCTATATGTGTTCAGCAATATTGCGCATACCTTCCTGCTGCCAAAGAGATTGAGCCTGTCCTTAAAACGATTGAACAACATCCAAATTAACGGAGTCAACGGAAACATCTAGTCCTGTAACATGTTGGAGATTTCCAGTTCCGTACCGGCCCTGGCTATCTCATCAGCAATGCAATTACCAACGATATCCCTGCGTCCCAAAAACCATATAAGAGTTACCTTTGAATGATCCATAATTTCTCTGAGAAATCCTCGGCATTCATAGCCAAGGACAGACGTTGGGACTTAATCGCAGCCTGGCTATCCGAGTAAATCACGGGATTTTTCAGGGAAAATCCCGCCACTCAACAACCTCCGGTTCCTCAGACCTACACTCCGGTTTTTTAAAAATAACTTTAAAATATCAGAATACAGTTCCGTATTGATTTTTCTATTATCGTGAAGGCTTGCAGAGCTTTAATTACTGGAAGTCTTTTACAAAGATATTAATCTCTATTACCTTTAGGGCTAAACACCATGGGATGACGTATGATATTTTCATGTGGAAGACAGAAAAATTATTGGGTAGTTTGATGACTCAGAAGTCGCCGCAGTCTAGTAGGTAGTGTGTTGATTTATTAGACATAAAGCCCGGGTTCGTATCCCAGGTCAGGCATCAAAACGCAATATGAAAAAAAAAATATTTCTTCGGCGATTTCTTCTCAGCAGATTTCTGGCAAAAACGCTGAGAGTAAAATAAACCTGCCATGAAAAAGTTTCTCAAAAATCTGTCGTTCGGAGTCGACGTTAAACTGTAGGTCCCGCCCCTCACGTATAAAATTAACGCACACAACATGAGTGGTGTGAGAAGCTAGGCCGTAATTCTGACTGAAGAGTTGTAATGGCCAATTATGTATGTGTGTATGTATGTTGATGACTCTGAAACTCTACGAGCCCTCTGCAAAACCCAATATAGGCATTAGGTATGACGGAATCCCCAATATAGAAAATTCATGTGGCATACCTACAACGCTTCATCTAAAAATAGTTCAGTGTCCAACGTAACTAAATTAAAAAACCACCAACTTGAGACTAAATATCAATATGGTTGAGGCAAATATACTGAGTACAATAGAAGAAAATATTTTTTGAAAATTCTTTGAACGTCGCTAAGTAGGGTTTTGAATACCGTAGTACTTATATTATACAATTTCGATGGACATCATTGAAGGAATCTGGAATCATTTGGAATCTTTTCGTCCAAAAGAAAAGCACCATCAAAAAGTATGAACTTGAGTTTGATTGTGTTCTGTAAACTCCACACTTTTTCCACAGACTTCGACGCATCCTTACCCTTTCTGCAATTGAAAAGCAAAATATGAGGGAACTTTTTAAAAATTTCTAAAAAATTTTAAATTTACAAAACTTTTCAAAGAATAACGTGATTTTAATAATCTGCCCTAAATGCCAACCTTGTATTTCGCCTTTCCAATAAGCTACTAATTCGCTATATATATACCGCATTTAAGAATGCCCCGCTTATAAACGCGAAAAGTTGTATTTCATACTCTAAAAATTAATTTATATGTACCCGCTTTGTAACAATTTTCTCTCCAAAATTATTTCTGTTCTCTGGTTCCCTCGTTCGTGCAATTAAATGTTCTTGAATTTCTTGAGCTATTGGAAGCCACTATTCACCGTTATCGCCATACGGCCGATTTGTTGGATAGGTTAGATTAAGTCGAAGTGAAAGCTTTGATTGCCAAACCGCACTTGAGCACGCACAGCGGCCCAATGTGACGCTAAAGATAAGCGCAGTCCCTGTACCGTTCGAATTCCACCAAACTAGGCAAGAAGTTGGTCAGCGCAAGGACTGCACATTAAAAGCATGATTACCCTACGCTGGAAAACCAGCCTAAAAGTTTAATAAATGGCATTAATGGATGATAACTCCGTTGATCTAATAAGGAATGGAGCGCCAAGAGCGCAAGAGATGGACATTGACTAAGCAACTGGATAACAGTTTCCTCCGCTTCAGCAGATCTACACCTACAATAGGAGATTCGATGAGAGTTGCAGTCTTTCTGCGTTTCTTCCCATAACATAAGTGGCATACCTAAATCGATTGACGAGGGTTCCGGAAGGAGCTCATCAGCCCTGCGATTGCCTGGAATGTAACTGTGTCCTGGAATCTATTTATTGGAAGAAGTAGTAAAAAAACTAGACAGCATAATGCAATTCTATGGAATGTTTCTTATGGTTTCATTCTGCTGGAGGCAGTGGCTTCACTCTGTCCCATTCAGAAGACATAACCAACTGAGGCAATGCAATCTCAGATAATTAGTTCCTGATAGAAAATCTACAATCCACCAATGTTCGCCTTTCTTAATTTATAATGCTCTTCTTCTACTAATCGGATCTGGTGCAGAGCTCGGGCGATGCATTCACCTCGTTATTGTTACAATAGGACTCTTGACTATGTACGAGTATGTCTATAAAGTCTACTGCAAATAAATCTTCTTCGGCAATATCTGTGCAGTGATTTCCAAGTGAAGCAAAGGCCCATCAAATTACAACTTTGTTCACCACACCAAGCTGTAGAAAATGATTAAAACTCTCTCCGACCAGCCGGCAGTTCAGCGAATACGAAGCCATTGCTCTCAATGAGAAAAATAGAATTTTATCAGCCTCAATGATATGCGGCTATTTGCCCTCAGGTGAGGGATTTCGATATTAGAGTTTTTCGTTAATAAGCACTGTCTTGCAAGCATGTTTGAAAGTGCTTATATCTGGGGAATACTGTATATTGGAAAATTTGATGATATGGAAAAGTTAGCTCATATTTTAAGCTATTATGGTTCTTGTCTAAGATATATTTAAACCAGCTTTAGAAGGAATTTCTGCGAAATCTATTATGTGTTTGTGTAAATCCTTAATTTATTCATTACAAATCTAATACCAGCTTTATTTCATTTAATTTATGAAAATTTAATGCGTTTTTCTTTTGAAAATTCTAATTCAGCTGGCTGAAGGTACCTAGTATTCTAACTATCAGGTAGAAGTGTTTAATTTCATTCACAAAAGGTTGAAAGTGCCTGAGTTATTATTGAAAATGAAAATATTACCTAACAGTAGAGTATCTCTAAAAATAAATACCTAAAGATACTCTGTAAACGTTTAGTGACAATGACTAAATGACGTTTTAGTAACAATAACTCACACCCCGCAGCCTTTATGGCAGAGAAATTGTGACAACGAAAAAGTCATGGTCAGGCAGTTAAGAATGCCTCAGTTAATGTTAAGACGAGTCAAAGTCATAAATATGATGGTTGCGCCTAAATGTGGTACATTTTTATTGATGTCTGGTTAGAGAAAAGGCCTAATATGTCTTAACGTAAGTTTACGGGTACATAAACTGAAAATATGCTAAGAAATACTGAAAGAAAAACATACACAGTTTGAGGCTCTTTTTTTTTTTTGGCAATTTCTAGATAATTTTTCTTCCGCACAGAGAGTTGTATTGGGTATGTGCAAAAATATTTTCTGCAGAGAGAGTTGTATTGGGTATGTGTAAAAATATTTTCTTTAGTGTTTGGTATGGCTTTTAAATTATTGCTTTCTAACGTTGTGTTCAGAAGGAAAGTAAAAACTCAATTTGTTTGCTTGTTTGTTTGCGTGTATTAAACTGCACTTTCGCTTGATGATGATGATGACGATGATAGTGAGTTGGTGATGGTAATGCCAGTGACAACTACAACTACAATTGACTTTATGACTGTTAAAGATACAAAATATTAGATACAACACAGCAAGATACAAATGCAAACATAAATTACATCAACTGTCAAAAAAGATGGAAAATTTTCTTTTTTTTTTTTTTGATTGAAAAAAAACATTTTTTTTGTTTTTAATTTAGCATGACTATGACTACCAGCGAGCCAGCCAGCCAGCCAACTAATTGAAGAAAACAAAATTTAAGCAGATGCAGAATCTGTGGGATACTTTAGCTTTTAGCTCATCTTTCTTTCACTCTCGCCCTTCCCGTTTAACTGTGTGGTGTCTTTAAATTACAAACTGCGTAATACATATTTATTCCTGCCATATGGAAAATATGAAAAATTATGATGATTTACAACATTTAAGATTTTCATAAGCAGCAGAACAGACACCACAGAGAGCGACAGACAGACAGAAAGCAAAATGCATTCAAAACTTAACAATCCATAACAAAATTTTCATAACCAAACCCATTTACAAAAACAAAAAATTTTTCCTATTTTCTTGATTTTTAATGAAAAACTGTTGAAAAATTTTTACAATGTCTGGGAGAGAGAGAGAGCACTCATCGTCTTCACCTACCAAACAAACAATGAATGTTTTTTTTTTTTTTTATTTCTGAAATTTATCAAATTTATGATCATCAATTGGTTAAAATATGGCCTTTTTTTCTCCTTTTATCTTTTCCAATGAATGCATGCATACGCATGCATATTCGTTATGAACTCTTAACAAACTAATAATTTTTTGTTGTTGTTGTTGTTGTTCTTTATTTCTTTTAAAATTGATTTCTAATTTAGAGAGCCTTGTTTTTTTTTTTTTTTTTTGTTTTAATTTTATGAGGCCTATTTCCTGGCACTTTACAGGCCCTGCAGCCCGGCTAATACATATTGTAAGCAGCAGCAGCAGACCTTTTGTTTTATTTCAGAAATGAAAAGAAAGAAATCAACTCTTATGATAGATTTATGTATGCCTGTATGAATGATATTTTTCTCTGTTTGTTGTTGTTGTTGTTGTTCAAAATATTAAATAATATTTCTTCTATTTTTCCAATTTTTTTTATTACCCTCCTATTATATGTTTTTGGTATTGTTTTATTCTTTCATTCTCTATTCATTTTACAAGTTCGTTAAATGTCAATCTCAATTATCAAATTTATGATGTTTTCTTAATGCACCACATTCAAGATTCAAGATTTTTCTTTATTCCGTTTACATAAGTACATATGTATGTACATACGTTTGTTTGTATTAATGTTCGTTTCCTTTGATTGTATGTTCATTTGATTTCTATTTTATTTTTTCTTTTTAATTCTCTTATTTTATATTTAATTTGTTGTAATTATAAAATATTAATCATAATTTTTGAGATTTGTCGATTTCATTTGACATGTTTTAGAGATGGTAGTTAATAAAATAATCCAGTGGTTCCCAAATGAAATTATTAGATAGGTAGTCATAAAAAAATAATACCGATAGATTCCGAAAAGCTCTTCATGTCGATCACAGCAAATTTATTCATACATTAATATCTTGTTCTAATGTAGGGTATGTAGTCTAGTAGGTAGTGAGTTGGCTTCATAGACATAGGGCCACGGTTCAAACCCCAGCTCAGACATCTCCAGCAAAACGAAATATGAAAAATATTACTTAAGCAACTTCCTCTCAGCAGACCCTGAGAGTAAATAAAATTGGCATGAAAAATGTTCCCAAAAATCTGTCGCTCGGAGTCGTCTTTAAACTACAGGTCCCGCCATTCATGTATGAAATTAACACACACAATATACATATGTAAGTGGTGTGAGAAGCTAGGTCGTAATACTGACTAAAGAGTTGTAATGACCAATTATGTTATGTTTGTATGGTAGGGTGCTTTTGATGAGATAGAAAACTTAAAATTATAATAAAGGGTGTCAAAAATTGAGATATATTTTGCTCTCATTTTTTTCACATTCTAAATACATTCCGGATAGTTAATATGGAACGTTACACAAAAGAACAAAATTTTTTTTATTATTAAAATATTGTTACGTTTTTACCTTTTAAAAACGTTAAAAATATGAGTTCGTAGATTGCATATAAAATAAAAATAAATCTGTGTTTATTTTTCAATCAATTCTTTATTTTCTGCACAACTCTTGTGCCACTGTTCGAACTTATTCTACGCATACAATGATAACTTCCACAATATGTGCTTGTTCGTGATATTTCTCTGCTTATAACCTTTTTATAAGCAACAACAACACTTGTTAGTTATTCTTCTTTGCTTACAACCTTCTTTTGTAAGCACAACACTAACAACTGTTTTCTTCACGCAACTTGTCTGCACACAAGTCTGACTGGATTATTACTCGATCTCGTAACTTCACACACCACTGGTTGAATTCTCACTCAATTCAACGCGACGTCGTCACACGACTAACTTCACTCGAACTCCGAGAATAACGTGTCTTCATACACGACTGACTGAATTCTAACTGAATCATCGTTGCTCGCTTTATCTTGCCTTTTATATCACTCGATCAACAGTGTGATGAATGCCCTTGAAGGATGATGACGACCTTCGGGAACAATCCAAAAATGTAAACAACTTGTTTCCATTTTTGTTGTTCGTGTATCTTATTTACTTTCGTCCAAGCAGAGTTGTTGTTGTTTTGTTTGTTTGTCTTTCTGCTATATTTTTTATACGCGGTCGTTGTTGCTATATTTGTTTATTCATCGATCTTGTAAACAAGCCCTGTTGTTTTTGTTGCTATATGCTTACTCATTCGTTGATCACGTGAACAACTGCATTGTTTTGTTTTTGGAGCTTTTGTTTTTATGCGTGATCAAGTCCATTGTGTTGTTTTTGGAGCTTTTGCTTATTATTTTAACAACACCATTTCCATTTTCGTAACAATATTTTTCGAAATTGGTAAAATGGAGAGAATTCCGAGAAATCGTGCCATCAAGCTGATGCATGAGAAATTTGAAATTGGATCCGTTCATGGCAGACAGCTACAGAATTTATGAACATAGTAATCGTTTTACCCAGAACATTATAGCAGCTGTAAGCAGAAGTGCTTAAGAAGAACTAAAAACATCCATTCGTCATCGTTCGTTATTCAACATTTTGTATCGCGATCTCCATTAAAAGGCTTATAAGATTCACCTGAACAAAGAATTAAAACCAGCTGACCACACATTACTTCGGCATTTCGGTTTAGGGACCATCGGTAAACCAAGAAGAAAATGAGCATTTTTTAATAAAATGATCTACGCCGACGAAGACACATTTCCAGCTCAATGACGACGTCATCAAGCTGATTTGCGGCATTTGGAATGAAGAGTTATCTCCGGATTAATCATGGGAACACATTTTTTTTAGAAAAAGAAAATGGAAATTTCTACAGCTTTTTGTGGCGGAAAATTGTAGATTTAGACGTAGCGAATATACATATGTATGTATGTTTTCAACTCGATAGTGCCACAGCAAGGGAATCAATGGATCTTTTGAAAGAGAAGTTAGAAAATTGCATTATTTTCGTAGAGGAGATCGTGCGATTTGACAATTTTAAATTTTTTTTGGGTTTTTTAAATCAAAAATGCACACACATTATCGCACAACAAGAAGATACAATTAGAAGAAGATATCGAGATGGAGATATAGTGAATTGACTTAAAACAAAAACTCAAGATAAATCGGATCAACAATACGGATATGACTAAACATCCCTTACCCAACACAATCCCATTATAAGTCTCAGGAAAGCATGAATATGGGTTCCGGCAGAGTTCAAAGCATGCTCTGTTTAGAGTTTTCCACCTAATTCTGCTAATGGATGCAGTGCTATTTAGCAGTTGTTTTATTGCTTGCAACTCCTTCTCATCATAATAGTCAAACTGGAATTCATCCAATATCATAAAAAAAACAGCTCCCAGTCTCACGCGGTATTTATTCAAACCCAGCAGCCAGTTCAACTATCGTAGAAAGAAGATCAAGAAATTGTGACACAGAACATCCCTATCTATCGCCCTATCCCTATCTAAGACCCACAACTAAGTCGTCCTTTAAATGTGAAATCAATATAGCAAGAGCTGATTGATTTCTTTAATTATCGAATCACTATGAATAAGTAGTGCTCCCATATTGTCGTATATTTATAAAACTAAGGTTTCATTGATCATTGGAATTAATTATATTGACCACAGATGCTAATTTTACCGAAAAATCGTAAATAAACAAAATTATCGAATTTAGGACGATTCTATTCATCATCAAAAAGCGTACAATACATTCCAAAAATAACACTTATTATTGTGGATTTAATGAAGGCGTCGTCATGAGTCCATATTTACTTGATGACGACATTGGCCAGGCTATCACTGTCAAAGGCGATCGCTATAGAAAGGTTGACGATCCCAATATAGGCCAACTTCTTTTGGCCTGAATTGAATGATGTGGACATAAACGACATGTTGTTACAACAAGACGGCGCTACGTGCCACAGTACTATTTTGGATTTTGCACGTGAACTATTTGAGAGCATGATCATCTGACGTTGAAGAGATGTGAACCATGGAGACCGTATATTTGACCCTGTTACACTTTCTCTTGTGGGGATTTTTTAAGTAGCACGTGTATATAGGAATAAGACATAAGCCACATAACCCATGGCATCGATCAAATTCAGTTTGATTAATTGCGCCAATGGAAAATTCTAGCTTTTTGATGCGCTTCACCCAGAAACTCTGTAATGGCATCAATACATACATCATTGGTCATTACCTTGAGTCAGGATTACGATCAAGCTTCTCACACCACTTACGTTGTGGGTGTTAATTTAATACATGAGTGGCGGAATAGGAATTTGCCGAAGAAATCTGCTGACAGAGAAAATCATCGAAGAAATACTTTTTCATATTCCGTTTTGTTGTAGATGTCTGACGTGGGGTTTGGACTGTGACCTCAAGTCTGATAAGCCAACACACTATCTGTTAGACTACAGTGGCAACAGGCAATAGACCTCTCAAACAAATAAATTTCGGTGATATCTCACACACACTTTGTTTTACTGAAATTTAAGGATGGGAAGCGCTCAAGAAAAGATCTATCTTTCTGATGATATCGTTAGGTTTTTTGAAATCTAAATAAAGAGTGAAGTTACAAAGGAGTACGTTGGTGTGTTATTTTTCATACGCAAGCTCATTACCCAGATTGTTCTATTTTGTGCTAGAAAATCTTTATTGTATTATGAGTGCCAGTGTTATTACAATTCTTCCATGACTTTTTACGATGAATTTTAGTAGTTTTTTTTTAGTTTAGTAAACATTTTATAATTTTATGTTTCAATTATTATCACAATTTAAGACTCCCTGGCACAATATGTTTTCGGTTGGCTTTGTTTAACCTTTCGATTTTATTTCATTTTTATTTGATTTCATCTTCTGTTCTCATCTCGTTTTTCTGTTTTATTGTACAATAATATCATATTTTTTTTCAATTTCATTTTAAGAGTTACAAATTTCATATTTATTGATTAAAAATTGTATATTTTGTATGAAAAAAAAAACAAAATATTCTCTGGTTTTATGGGACCATCATAAATTTTTATGACTAGAAAATATTGTTCGCTGCTCTGTGGACTTAAATATGAAATTATGATTTTCATAGAATACAAAAGAAAAACGAAAAATAAATGAAATAAAATCAATAATTTAAAGAATTGATAAGAAAACTTGGCTTTAAAAGGGAAGTTGAAGCAAAAAGTCTCCCTTTGAGTGATAGGCCTTCAGATGGTAAAGAATTTTTTCCGAACTGATTTATGAGTATAGTCGATGTGTATCTAATGAATAGAATTCCTTTTAATCTTAATGCTAAATGCTAAAACAATTGACTGTGACTCATCTAAGATGTGTTTTCTGAGTACGGACGTATAACGCTCGCTCACATGTGTCTTATTTTCTCACGCACATAATTCAATTACTTGGAATAGTCAGTCCGTAGGACAATAAATTATTGATTTGTGTCTCTAAAACGAGTCTTTGCGAGTAAAAGCAAATCAAATGATTTGTTGTTCCTCCCTAGTCATAGTCTAAGATACTAGCACTTATAATACAATAGTAATAGCAACAACAACAATAAACTAAAAAAACACACCTTTATCACTATGGTATGATATGGAAGAAACAGTAGAAGAAGAAGAAAAGACTAGGACCCACATAAATTCGTTTTCAAAATTTTAGTTGCACACCCAAATACTAAAATCGAAAACGAAAAAGTAATCACACTTTAAACAATAGCGACTAAAATTATTTGACAGCATTCATCCAATTCAGTCAGTCAGTCAGTCGTGTTGTTATCTTAAGAGAGTCTAATATTAACCTACAGAGACTTTCATTTTTTTTTTTTTTTTTTTGTAATGAAATGACAAGACATTGAACACTGGATGACGAGGATCGTCTTAAGTAAAAAAGATGTTTTTTCTTTCTTTCATTTGATTTATAAAAAAATACAATGTGGAATAAATAGTTGTAAAGAAAAAGATCGTGGTCAAGTAAGATTTATTGAAACAACAAAACAACAGAATATGTAACGTAGTAAATAAGAAAATACCCCAAAAGGTGTGCCACGGAAATTCCAGGAATATTTAGAAAGGAAAAGATTTGAATACAGGATTTATGTTTCAGAATTTACATAGACCTGGCAGTTTAGTACGTATTGAGTTGGCTTATTAGACAAGAGCCCGTGGTTTAAAACTTGGTTTATACATCTCGAACAAAACGAAATTATAAAAAAATATTTCTTTAAGCGACTTCTTCTTAGCAGATTTCTGGTAAAAACACTGAGAGTAAACAAAATTGCAATGAAAAATTTCTCAAAAATCTATCGTGCGTAGTCGACTTTAAATAACACTCACATCATGGGTAGTGGCATTCTCACCAGAGATCAGCAATGAATCGTTTTTTCTGTACTTATAACGGGTAATTTTTTAGCTATTATCTTTTTGGCAACACTGGTTTAAACAGCTCACGCATGTTTCGTGTTTTGTTTCACTGTCAAACATCTTCACTTTGGTCTATAATTTAGCCATGAATCGTCTTACAAACGAACAACGCTTGCAAATCATTGAATTTTATTATCAAAATGCGTGCTCTGTTAACAAAGTTCATTGCGCGCTTCTTCCATTTTATGGTCAGTTTACTCGACCCACTGAAGCGACTATTTTTTATGCCCAAAATGCAAGAGCTTGACTCGCATGACATGTGGTTTCAACAGGACGGTGCCACATGCCACACAGCACGCGTAACAATGGACTTATTGAGAGGCGAGTTCGGTAAACATTTTATTTCACGTTCGGGACCGGTCACTTGGCCGCCTAGATCGTGCGATTTAACGCCTTTAGACTATTTTTTGTGGGGCTATGTTAAAGCTCATGTCTATACAGACAAGCCCGCTTTAATTGACGTATTGGAAGACAACATTGAAGCATTTATTCGTGAGATACCGGCCGAAATGTTGGAAAGAGTATGCCAAAATTGGACTAAGCGGATGGACCATTTGAGGCGCAGTCGCGGTCAACATTTGCATGAAATAATCTTCAAACATTAAATTATATGGACCGTACTACCGATTCAAATAAAGATTTCATGCATTTTTCTGAATTTTATGTGTTTTTTTTTTGAAAAATTTTCCTATAGCTCTTAAAAAATCACCCGATATAAGCACTCATGAAATTTTGAATATAAGTGTGACTCACTTAAACATTAAATTTTAACTCATCTGATTCATTCATACTCACTACAACGTTGATTTATAAGCACAGGTTGCAGTGAGTATGAGCACAACGTTGACATCAAACTCATACCATTCGAAATATATTCGATTCATAAGCCTACTCATTTCAGATTCTTAACTTTAGAAAAATACTTATAAATACTTATGAATGATTCATTGTAGTCGCCGTAGTCTAGTAGGTTGTGTGTTGGCTTATTAGACGTAAAGCCAGGGTTCGAGCCCCAGGCCAGACATCAAAACAAAATACAAAAAGTATTTCTACGGCGATTTCCTCTCAGCAGATTTCTGGCAAAAACTCTGAGAGTAAATAAAATTGCCATGAAAAGTTTCTCAAAAAAAGTCTGTCGTTCGGAGTCGACTTTAAACTGCAGGTCCCGCCACTTACGAGTATGTATAAAATTAACGCACACAACTTAAGTGGTGTGAGAAACTAGGTCAATAATCCTGGCTGAAGGGTTGCAATGACCAATTATGTATGAATGCATGATTCATACTTATTTTGTGATTCGTGTAAATGTTAAGTTATGGAGAGTGGAAATCAATAACAACATACGTGTTGTCCCGTATGAGTACCATGAGTACTTCAAACTTTGAATATGAGTAGAGTTTCCATGATATTAAAATAAGTATGAATGCGTATAAGTATCAGAAATTATAATTATGATTCGATTATACTCATCTTTTTGAATACTCATAGCTGATCTCTGATCCTCACTAAAGGGTATTAAGTATTACAAATTAGAAGTCAGTCCGTATGGAGATCGTCGAGATTGACTTTAGAAAAGCTTTCGACGTAGTCTAACATTAAAGGCATTGAGCTGTAAAGAAAAATAATAGAGTTCATCCATGAATCATGTAGGCAAATGTGTGCAGTGCAACTGAATTTTGTCGCCATTACTGTTGATCGTAGCGTTGGACATTAAAATGAATAATGTTCTCCATGCCGTTGACATATGCTTACAAAAATGGTTGAATATCTCAAAATCGAGATACAAGCTGCAAAGATAGTGCTTATAATACAGATACCCAATATGAAGGTAATCAAACCACACTATGGCAGTTCGAGGAGGTTCGAAACATTAATTTCGAGTATAGGGGAGTAGGAAAAATTTCGCACTATTTTTTCGTAAATAAGTCCTCACAGATCTTCGCAGATACTTCAAGACTGAAACTTTCTTTTCGGTATCGGTAGATATATGTCATTATAGAAGCCTACCAGGTTTTGCAGCATTCTTAGAAAGAATTACAATTTATTGGCTTAAATACAATGGCTTAAACGGACACTTTAATGAAAGAAATTGAAAAAAATTTTGATACGGATTTGTAGATAATAAAAAAAAAACTTTTAAACAATGTATGATACAGTCAACCCTCCTATAACGCGGTACTCTCAGAACACGGTTTCCATATAACGCGGAGCTGAAATTGGGACAGCCCTCCTATAACGCGGTTTCAATATAACGCGGTTTCCACATAACGCAGAGCTGAAATTACGACAGCCCTCCTATAACGCGGTACTCTTACAGCGCTGTTTCCGTTCAATCACATCCCATAAGTTCCTTCCGCACAGCCTATGTATGACTCTAGTAACTAGATATTGTAAGAGGGTCCAATATCAGCTTTATTTTCGACGCAAAAGCACAACCGAGATAACATGTTTATATAAACATGCCAGCTATCTCATAGCCGTATACAACATCGGTTTCAGTCATCTCAAATCTCTTTCACAGGACATACGTTTTATTGCTGATCAAGTCTTTCTAAAAAATTTTTCTGCAACTCATATCTGACATGAATGTTGAAAAATTAAATAATTTAACAAAAGTCCTTCTTATTTTTGTTGGAAAACAGTCTTTTAGTTTAGTTTTTGTTTAATGTTTTTTTCTCAATCCTTATATGAACTCTTTAATTCAATAAAATTAATTTATAATCCATCTTGTCTTGGTCTCCATATAACGCGGTACGAAAATGTGATTTGTACTAATTCTGAGTTTCTTATAGCGCGGTTTCCATACAACGCGGTAGACGGTTTCCATAGAACGCGTTACGAATTAGCCTGGTTGGTACGGTTAAATCCCAGTTTCTTATAGCGCGGTTTCCATACAACGCGGTACGCACTCACCGCGTTATAGGAGGGTTGACTGTACTCAGAATTTTTTTTTTTAATATTTTTAAAACAAAGATGGAATACAATATTAACGAATTTCATGACAAACGCATAATTGGACGGTCAAATAAAAGGCACCGTTTCAACACTTGGAGCAAAACCTTTTCCTTTTATTACTGCTTTCAAGCGTCGAGGCATCGAATGGACGAGCTTCGCATAAAATTCCAGGGTTATGTTGTTCCATTCTCGCCTAATTCCTTGTTTCAACTACTGATACTGGACTTGTAGAGCTTACGGGTGAGTTTTTCCTAAACATGCTGAATAACGTTGGGATTAGGGCCTGTGTCGGTGATTGGAGTAGTTTTGAACAATTATGGATAAGTCACGGCTTCGCAACGTGTGAAGTATATTTCGGATCATTGTTCTGGTAGAAACAAATGTGTCCAATATATTTAACCTATAGGCACTTTGCTTCATATTTTGTTTTAAAATGCCCAAATATTGGAATGGATCCATTATACTGTATACTATATAATGAATATTTTCTACTCTTGCACAGTACCGAACCTCCCCTAGGCTCGACGGTAGCCTAAGTGTTGTTAAGCAAAAACTCAGTATTTGTTTAACACCAAACATAATGCTTTCCATCTGATCCATGTAGGTGAAATTTAAATTTTAGAACAAAATTCGATAGCGAATATGCTGCAACAAATCGAGCCATCAAGCTGGTTCAGAAATTTGAAGAAACTGGGTCTGTTCATGACAGACAGCAAGAGAAGTTATCAACGTAGTTGTCGCTCAACCGACAATAAAGCAGCCGTCAGCAGAAATGTTGAAAAAAATACATCAAATGATCCACATTTTTCAACATTGTGTATCTCGATCTCCATTTAAAGGCTTAAAAGATCTAGCTGAACAAGGAATTAAAACCAGCTGATCAAGCATTACGTTGGCAATTCGTTTATTGGGCCAAGAAGAAAATGAGAATTTGTTTGTAACAAAATAATCTTCACCAATAAAGCCCATTACCAACTCAATGGCTACGTTAACAAGCAAAGTTTCCGCATTTTGGGGTGAAAAAAACCCAAGAGTTAACTTAAAGTAACCATTACATCCGCAAGTAGTTATGGTTTTTGGCCTAGGGGAACCATCGGACCATAATTTTTTGAAAACCAATATGAAAAATGCGATTAGGGTGAAATGAAAATCACTACAGGCAGAATCTGGCAAACTGAAGCATTTTGTGGTGGAAAATTATGATTTATCCTTCAACTGGATGGTACCACAGCAATAGAAACAATGAATCTGTTGCAAAGAAAATATTTAAAAACGCATTTTTTTTTCGTAGATGAAGTGTAAATTGGCCACAAAGATTGTGCGATTGGACACTTTTAGATTTTTTTGTGGGGTTTTTTGAAATCGAAAGTGCACGGCCATAATACCACAACAGTTTAAGAGCTTTAAATCAACATTATCGAGCAGATATCCACCACTGGCAACAGTTTATTGAAAAACGTGATTGATTAGTTTGGTAAAGGACCGACATAATTTGTTCATGAGGCTAGCCAATTTGTAATGCAAGAAAAATATTTTTAATATCTGAAAAAAGATGTTTTTTTTTATTAAAATTAAAATGTTACCTGAATTTTGAACTTCCTGAAGTGGGTGTTGAATAAATTAAATTCAAAGCACTTAGGAATTCGATTAAATAACATTACGAATGATTTAAAATCAATATTTTTCAATTACAAATTCAGTTTATTGATGTATACAAGAAACGACAACAATTTAGTGAATAGTTTAAAAAAAAAATGTAAATAAATTCAATACTAAGACGAAAGTACATTGGTATTCATGTATGTATGTAGTTATATATGATATATCGGGTCCGCCATCTAACGTTTTTTTTAGCTCATGTCTCATTTGACAGATAATTAGTTTTATCCTTCCGCTGAACAAATATGACCATCCAATTATCCATCCAATTGACCATCCAATGCGTTTTCGCTTCGCTCAGTGGGCCTGCGATCGACTTACAGAAGATGCCGATTTTGGCAAAAAAAAACATCTTTTCAGATGAAGCTCATTTTGATCTTGGCGGGTATGTAAATAAGCAAAATTGTCGCATTTGGGGCACAGAAAACCCGCATACATTGAAAAGCCGACGCACCCAAAACGAGTCACTGTTTGATGCGGATTTTGGTCCAGAGGCATAATTGGGCCATTTTTCTTCGAAAATGAGCAAGGAGTGGCCGTTACAGTCAATGGCGATCGTTATCGGGCCATGTTGAAGGAATTTTTGTTCACAAAAATTGAAGAGGAGGATATTGGCAACATTTGGTTTCAACAGGACGGCGCTACGTGCCACACAGCCGAAGCTACACTCGATGTTTTGCGCCCTGTTTTTGAAGATCGCATTATCAGCCGCAGAGCTGATGTCGTTTGGCCACCTCGGAGCTGCGATTAGACACCGTTGGACTATTATTTGTGGGGTGCCGTCAAAGATAAGTGTTACGCCGACAAGCCAGAGACAATTGACGCTTTAAAGGACAATATTCGTGAAGCCATTGGTGAAATACAGCTGCACACAATCGATAATGTGCTTAAAAATTGGACCGATCGTGTAGGCTACTGCATGGCCGAGGCAGCCATTTGAATGAAACTTTTGTTAACCGGAAGGATTGTACTTTCAAATAAAAAAGAGAAATTTGAGAAAATATTCAGTAGTTTTTTTTAAAGCATTTTCAAAAAAACCAAGTTATTTGGCGGACCCTATAAATACAAAACTCTGTACGCACATATTTATGTACGTATGTATGTATATAAAGAGTATGTGCGATACATTTTGTTTTCTTTCTTTCTGTTTTTGTTTTGTATCCACATATCTACATTCGCATTCACATCGGTATATAAAATAATTTCATTTACAGACTTTCAACTTTTCATTTGAAATGATGCGACGATAAATCAAAAGGATAATCTACTTTTCAGGATCATAATTTTTGTTATAAATTGACAGGCGCAGTGTCGCAATATACACTACTTTATACAGCAACAACAACTACAACAACAACAACATAACAAATGTCATACTGTCTTTTAAAAGAAGGCAGGCATATCACAGAAGAAGAAAAAGGAAAAACAAAAAAAAATATAAACAGCTACAACAACAAATAAAATATGGCAAACATTCAAACCAAATATGTACGACAGAATATGAAAATGTGAAAAGTACCATGAAACATGGAAATGCTATGAAAAGAAAGGACTAAAAATATACAACAACAACATAAAAAAACAACAACACAACAAGAGAGAAATACAGTATTATTGTAGAGAAAAGGCAAAGTGACAGATTTATGTGTGTTAAACATAATACGAACGCACAGACACATACATACGTTCATTCAAATGGACTTATGCTATAAGCAAAGCAAGAATGAAAGACGCACTTTACGCACATCAAACTAAAAGTGATATACTATACGTACATACATCCACACATATGTACATATAAGACATAAACACTCATCTACTGTAATAGTAGCAGTGTAGTTGTATTTGTGAATTTTTCGTTTCGTTTCGTGAATGATTTACTCGTATGTTACAAAGACAGCCTGCATGTGAGTGCGTTGATTCTGAATGATGATGGTTTTCTTAAATTGTTTTTGGTATTAAATGTTGCATGAATTTCTGTCTTTCTTTTTTTTTTTGTTTTTGTATGCTTCGCATTAGTTTTGCCTCGTCCCCATTTAACCGGATATCAATTTCACATAAAAATTGTGAAATCACCACAATACGACTGAAAAAAATGCTTTTTCCCTCTCACAGCTAACGACAAAGAAATGGCCACACGTCTGTGAATTAAGAAAAACTATTATTTACGTTATCTTAATACAGAAATAATGTGTAGAGAGTTTGTTAAAGTTAACCTAATAGAATAGAGAGTTTAATACGGTTTCTTATTTAATTCACTTTGAAATTATTTTTGAGTTAGTAAGAGAGATATTTATCATGCAGGTTCAACACTTATTGGATGGCTGGATTAAACTCGGCGACTGGTTACACAACTGGTTACACCACTTATTGCTCTTAAGCCTTAAAATCTAATGCCGAATGCTATAGCAGTTACGCGTTTTGTCCGATATCGCACATTGAGGGCCATTATTATAACTTTTTGTTAAAGTTGGGTTTAGTAAAAGTTAACTTTAGCTAATGTGAACTTTAAAGTCACCTTTAACTTTTTTCGTTGTTGCAACTTACTGATGAAGTCACCGTAGTCTAGTAGGTAGTGTGTTGGCTTATTAGACTGAAGGCCCGAGTTCAAATCCCAGGTCAGACATCAAAACGAAAATATGAAAATATTTCTTCGGTGACTTCCTCAGCGACAGCAGATTTCTGGCAAAAACTCTGAGAGTAAAAATTGCCATGAAAAGCGTCTCAAATATCTGTCGTTCGGAGTCGACTTTAAACTGTAGGTCCCGCCACTCATGTATAAAATTAACGCACACAACATAAGTGGTGTGAGAAGCTAGGTCGTAATCCTGACTGAAGGGTTGTAATGACCAATTATGTACATATGTATGTATGTATGTAACTTTAGCTAATGTGAACTTTAAAGTCACCTTTAACTTTTTTTTCGTTGTTACAACTTACTGATAAAATAAAGTTAACTTTTTCAAAAATATGTCAAATTTTTTTTGAAACGCAGTGACAACGACGGGCTTCTTTTTTTGTTGTGTTTGCGTATTTTGTTTATATTTGAAGTTGCCATATGGAAAATAATATATAATCTTGGTAAGTTCAGTTATAAACTGAACTTTAAAAGTTGAAGGTAGGCTGATCTTCCCTTTAGCTTGACGCTCAATTCTAGCTTATTGTCCAATTATAATAATGAAAAACAATTTATCTGCCTGTTAAAATCCTGCCTTTAGGTACAGACAAGTTGTAATAATGGCCATAAGTGTTACGAAAATCCTTAACCTAATATTTCTATTGGAATTTCCGCCGTTCCCTTCGATTTCAATTTCCTAGTTGTGCATATTGAGATAACTTTTCGCTGAAAATTTGAATTCTCACTTACGACTTTGCCAAGTCACAGCATTATGTCTACACCTATCGGATGATTAAATACGTATTTCCGAACTTTGACAGTTGGTAACGGCCATCTTGTTGAAGCTACAAATATTTGAAGGCTTTATTAGTTATCAATTATTTACTCTCTTTACCATGGATGACCATAGGCAACAAAGAGCGTTCGCCGAATGGACTCCAGAAAAGTTGGCAACTGAACTCAACCTTCATCGAAAAGTCATCTTCAGCATTAAGGCCCATTTTTGAATGAAGCAGTACGTGAACAAATAAAATTACCGAAACAATCCACATGTTATCCAAGAGCTTCCAATTCATCACCTTTAGTCAGGATTACGACCTTGTTTCTCACACCACTTATGTTGTGTGCTTTAATGTTTATACATGAGTGGTGGGACGTGTAGTTTAAAGTTGAATCCGAAAGATAGATTTTTTAATAGAATTTTCATGGCAATTTTATTTGACCTCAGAATTTTTGCCAGAAATCTACTGAGTGGAAATCACTGAAGAATTTTTTTTTTTTTTCAAATTTCGTTTAGTTGGAGATGTCTGACCTGGGGTTTGAACCGAGGCCTCAGATCTAATAAGCCAACACACTACCTATTAGACTACGTCAACTACAGCTGGCGGGTCGTCAGTTCATATATCTTTGGGAACGACGTTTGACAGTTTATCAATGTTCAATGTCGAGCACTAAAAATCATTATCACCTTAGTGTCGCCTGAATTAGATGATCTCAACACCAACATGTGTTTTAAATTGGACGGCCTTAAGTGCCTCACATCTCATGCCATATTGAGTACTCATAGCATAAGCGATTTAAGGGCATGGTAATCTCACATGGAGATGATGTAATCTGGAAACCAAGTTCGAGCTATATGACTCCTTTAGAATTTTCTTTAATAGATCCACTTCTAGAAGCCGCGGCGGATGTTTGTACGATGTTCTATTCCGAAAGAATAAAAAATTTCAATGATATCTTACACTCACTTTGTGGTTGTTTAAATTTAATGAAAGTCACTGAATGTGGCCATAGCGCTCATAATATATTTGATGCATGAAAAAAATGCATATGAATACCTTACTGGCATTGGCCAAAGTATTAAATGAAGATCTCAATGAATGATAATGTATGGAATGTTGATTATGATCGTACTAATGCACCCTTGATTGCCACATTGACTGTGTGTCAGTCTAAATTCAGTTCAAAGACCATTTTGAAGAAGTATGTAGAATAACATGTCCATTATATCTGGGATTCATTGACGTAGCCAAAGTATTTGACACGCTTCATTGCCAAGCAATCTGGAACATATTCTAATGCCGAGTAGTTTCGAGAGATTTACTTCTCAACATTAAAACTCGAAATTTAATAGTCGAGTATGCATAAAAATTTTATTTTTCCCATATATTTTTAAAAAGCCAACAATACTAGACTACGGCGACTTTGCTTTTAATAACTTTTTAATAACTTGAAGATTTTGATAATGATGCTGATTGATAGCTGGAAGGAATGCAACATCTGGTTTAGCCCAACAAATGCCTGTCTTGTCCAATCTAGTACTTATGTTTCTATTGCAGCAGATATGATTACATTTGCTGTGGGTGTAGGAATGACAGAGTGTTAGATGCATTGATGTGATTTATTTTTGATATGTTTGTGTTAATTTTATGTCATACTCTTACTAACAACCAGCGTTGCCATTTGCCAAGTTTTCCCTTTTTTCAAGTTTTTGGAGATGCGAAAAAGTTTTCATTAAATTTGTTTTCTAACAAAACAAGTTTTTTTCGACAAAATTAAATTTATAATTTTTTTCAATAAATTCAGTATTAAAACAGGAAATATTTACATTTTTAAATAAAATATTGTGTATTTTATTAGTCCCGGACAAAAAACGCAAAACAAACACCAACAGAGGGTACCGGGCTCCGGAATTTCCTTTAAAAATGTTGGTACTTTTGTAGAAAACAAGTTTTTTTTTGTAAAAAAAATTTTTTTTTTTTTTGTAAAAAAAGTTTTTTTTTTTCCAGAAATAAAGTTTTTAAAAAAAAATCTGGCAACGCTGTTAATAACTTAGCTGGCTTGAGCGCTAACAAATATTTTTTTGCAATCTTTTTTTTTTTTTTTTGTCATGCACTGTATAGAGGCATTTCATTATAAAAAGTGAAAATAAAATTGACAAACTACGAAACGTGTAGAGAAAACGAAAGAAAAAAAAAGAAACATCAAATGACAATCAAACTCATATACACATACATACATACACACGTGCACATACACACAAACACAAAATAGTCTGTAAACAGCTACGTAAGAATCAAATAAAATGTTGAACTTGTTAATGGTGAGCGGTGAGTGGTGAATGGTGAATGGTGAGTGGATGAAATCTAAAGGAGAGTAAGTAACCCTTATTTGACACATTAAATGTCATTTGAACATGCGAATGACCGTTTTTATGGCATTTAATATACATTTAAACAAGCACACATGCATACACATACAAATGTATACATACAGCAGCCATCTTTATTTCCATCTTAGGATCGACGAATAAGTCAGCTACATAGCCAGGGTATAAGTAGAGGAATAAATGATAATGCTCGCAGTTGAATATCGCATTTGAAGCAAAATATTAAACATTAAACACGTTTCATATCATTTACTTTGACGGAGTGTGGTGGTGGAGTGGTTATATGACCATTTCGTTGGAAAAAATACAATTTTTGTCGTTGACGATATCAATGTTGTTGTTGTTGTTGTTGTATTGGTTTAATGTTGGCTATGTTGTCGTTTTGCTTTTATTGAAAACATTAAATCATTCTATCAATCCATTTTATATTGTGGATTTTTTTTCATGGACACCCCTCCCCCTTTTTTCCTGGTTTGGGGACTCTTTTTTTTTTTGGAGAAATCAGAAATTGTAGAATCATTTCTATTGCAGAATGTGTATAAGGATTGCTATGAATCCCTTTTATTTTTTTGGATCATTTGGATGTGTGTGCGTTAATGTGCTGATGAATGTACTTGATAAGGTACCATTTTTAAAAGAAAGTGTCAAAGAAAAAACAAGAAAAACAAAAAAAGGACATTATTTAGTACTTAAAATGATTCATTGGAATTTCGTACATGATTTTCTTCCATTGTCCACAGGCCATAATGCGTTTTGCAAGGTCTATGACATTGCCAGGGGGAAAAAAGAGTTCTCTTAAGCATTCTGCTTTTTTGCCTTTTTTTGAAATGAAGTTTATGATTTCAATTGAATTTATGGTTTTTATTGTGACTTTTTTCATTTTCATTTACAATGTAATTTAATTTAATGTCCTTTTAAGCTAAATCTTTAATGGCAGTTATTTATGTCATCCTTGTATAGTTTTTGAGATGAATCAGTAAAAGCACTTACTACGTTAGAACTCTAGAGCATAGAATTCGAATTAAGCAGTTTGAACATTAAAGGGACTTTGTTTTTAAATCGTTTCTGGCATTGGGGATTTTTATTTCCTGAACCAGGACGTTGTACAATAGGTCAATTCGACCTCCGGCTACTGAACTTGTCACAGTTGACAAGTACACGTCCTCTAACCTAACCTATTTCCTGAACCAAGGTTAGGCTAAGTAAAACTAACAGCCGCCGCACTGTCTTACAAAGTTCCGTTATAATACTGATATTACCAATTCCGACAATATAGCTCCTAGTTGCCGTCTCTCAACCATTCCGAGAGTCTTAGGAGGATGTGAAGTTTTCTCAAATCGCCTTTGACTGGACATGTTTTGTCACTAAATTCTGGGTATCCAGAATTCTACTTCTCAAATTTCCAAGCATCAGACAATGACAGAGCAGATATTCTGTAGTCTTCTCTTCTTCCTCGCATTGCAGCATATGCAGTAGACGTTCTGAGGTATTCTCAGACTCCTGCCGTGAATACCTAGAGGCCTGCATCCCGTTATTACTGTTATAAGGTGTCTTAGATGGATTCCCAATAGGTTCAATGAAAATTCTGTTCTACATACATATATCCATGTCGGACCAGACTTACCTGATGTCTCCACAAATTGATTCTTAACTTTGGCAATGAAGTGGGTTTTTGTGAGACAATTTGTTTGCCTTTTTGCATAGGATATCGTTTGTGTGATTTGAGGCAAAAACCGACATTAGGAGAAGAAAAAAAGTTTTCCGGCAGAACAATAGAAGGGTGCTCACATATTTAGTTTTCAATGCAAAAATTAGGCTACGAATTGCTGTCTCATCCATTTCATTCAAACAGTAATGGACTTATGGGGTCGCTCTTGTTATTTTAATTTCGGCATTTCACCAACGAAAAGGGCTCTTGACCGACCATATCCATAAGTCCTTTATCCATAAGTCCAATTCTACAGTAGATTGTCGTCTCAGCACGGCAGGTTTAAGAAACTTTTTAATGGCAATTGCTACACTCAGAGCTTTTTGTTTTGATGAAAATAGGTACCAATGGATATGCAAGCATGTTAACTATGTATATGTAACAGTCAATTTTAATGGATATAATGGTGATTCGTTGACGGCTTGAGAATTGCATCTACCCTCGAATTGCATCCACCCTCGACAATAATGTTTATTGATGTAGTCATTTAATCAGAAATGAGCTTCAACACTAAACAGAATTTTTTGATAAAAATGCTTATCTTCGACAGTTTTAAATAAGTTCCTTAAGCACAAATAAGACGTAAACCATGGTCGTTTGGCTTAAATTCTCATACGAGTTTTATTTTATAGGCATGTATACATATATATGTATATATGTTCCTTTTACTCCTCTAGGCAGCATAGCGCCGCAACAAGCTGATTCCAATGAGCTCGATCATCAGCGCGATGTTTGACTTCGTTCCATTGTAGACGTAGTTTGGATAGTTCGGTTGTGATTTGGCGCTTCCAAGTGTGTGATGGTCGTCCGATGCGTCTGCTTCCCTGGAAGTTCCAGTCTATGGCATTTTTTGTGATGGCTTACGAAGAGTATGCCTAAGTCATCCCCACTTACGTTACGATCTAATGTTTAGTTGTCTAGTTTTATTGCGCGATCTGGATTCACCAGTGAAAACCGGAATAACCATTATCATATTCGGTATCTGTCTAATAGGTTCAAACATCGTGTGTCGATAGGTATATTCAGACTAACCATACCCAAAATTCTGGCATAACTTCTGTGCTTCCATGTTCTTACGGGGCTCAGTCTCATTACTACGTCTGGTACCACCGTCTGTTAACAAACAAAAAACTTTTCTTTCTCCCAAACAAAAAAATCTTGTCTCTCGCAAGAAGAGAGCTGTTAAATTAAATATAAAAAAAATTTTGTACGGACAACATGGGTGAATCCAGCTTAAGTCGCCTTTAGATCTGGAAAAACTGATAAATTCACGATTTAATATTTAAAGCGTGGGAAATTGTGAAAGCTGTAGGCACAAGGTATTAATTTTCCTTGACTACTTGGGACCATTTTTAGACTGTGTTATATTTATTAAAGTTGGGCGCAATAGAATAGATCGTATGGTCGTAGTCGTAAGTAATATGCACATATATCGGGTCCGCCATCTAACGTTTTTTTTTCAACTAGTGCTTATTTCCTGAATGGTAACGCTTAGCTCATGTCTGATTTGACAGATAATTAGTTTTATCCTTCCGCTGAACGAATATGGTTGTGTATACGCTTGAACAATGCTGGGAAATATTGCGACAATACTTTGAAAATCATGGTAATGTTGCAGAATACAAAACATTGCAAAACATAGTCAATGGCGATCGTTATCGGGCCATGTTGAACGAATTTTTGTTCATAAAAATTGAAGAGGAGGATATTAGCAACATTTGGTTTCAACAGGACGGCGTGCCACACAGCCGAAGTTACACTCGATGTTTTGCGCCCTGTTTTTGAAGATCGCATTATCAGCCGCAGAGCTGATGTCGTTTGGCCACCTCGGAGCTGTGATTTGACACCGTTGGACTAATATTTGTGGGGTGCCGTCAAAGATAAGTGTTACGCCGACAAACCAGAGACAATTGACGCTTTAAATGACAATATTCGTGAAGCGATTGGTGAAATACAGCTGCACAGAATCGATAATGTGTTTAAAAATTGGACCGATCGTGTAGGCTACTGCATGGCCAGCAGAGGCAGCCATTTGAATGAAATTATGTTCCATTATTAACCGGAAGGATTGTACTTTCAAATAAAAAAAGAAATTTGAGGAAATGTTCAGTAGTTTTTTTTAAAGCATTTTCAAAAAAAAAAAGTTATTTGGCGGACCCTTTATTTTTCTTTTGCTGATCATAGATACAATTAAAACACGCAACATAAAGTGGTGTGAGAAACTATGTTGTCATTCTGACTGAAAAGTCGTAATGACCTATTAAGAACGTATCAAGTCGATTGTTCTCATAATATTGTTACGTTTTTACCTTTTAAAAACGTTTAAAATATGAGCTCGTAGATTGCAAATAAAATAAAAATAAATTTGTGTTTAGTTTTAATTAAAATTCTTTATTATTTGCACAATTATGTGTGCCACTTCTCACAACTTTATGTAAACAACAACAATTGCTTTGTTTGTTATTCCTCTCTTTATACCTTTTGCATACCAAATTTTATGAAGTTATTTGTCATTGAATTTGTTATTGAATCTATTAAATAAATAAAATAATAATAAAAAAAATATACCTTTTGCATAAACAATAACAATTACTAGGCAATTATTCGACTGATCTCTGTAGCGGAGATCTTCAAACCACGATTACTCTCTACAAACGCACCGCGTCTTTACGTCAAAAGAATTTAACGATCCTTATGTTACTAAGTCGCTCTACACATCTCTTGTAAGGCCTATAATCGAGTATGGATCCATAATATGGGATAGGTTAGGTTAGGTCGGAGTGGTAGCTCTGATGTCACAAAGCTCACTTGAGCACGCATAGCGGCCCGTTGTGATGCCACGGGTGAACGCAGTCCCTGTACTGACCAAGTTCCACCACAATCAGGGAAAAGGAAGAAGTTGGTCAGCGCAAGGGCTGCACAACGGAAGCACGACTACCCCGCACTGGAAAACCAGTCAGAAAATTTGATGAACGAATCTATATCCTTGATATCAATGGATGATAGCTCCGTTAAGCTAACAAGGAATGGGGAGCCAAATAACCTATATCTACACCTAGCAAGAGACGGGCACTGACAAAGAAAGTGAATAACAGTCTCCTCCTCCTCAGAGGACCTGCATCCACGACAGAAATCGTTAAAAGGGAGCCTCATTCTTTCCGCGTGTCTGCCCATGACACAATGACCCGTAAGCACGGCCACCGTAGTCGAGATGATGTCACGGCCAAGACCAAGTAATTGGTTGGTACGCCTTTTATCCATCAAGGGCCAGGTGAGCCCAGCGGTGGAGCAGGACTCCTCGTTGACCCAGGATAGATTGGCGTCTCGAAAGAATTTCCGCGCAATGGTCAATTTGACCGAGGCAAGTGGTATACCCAATTCAACAGAAGAGGATTCCGGAAGGAGCGCACCAGCTCTGGCGAGCTCGTCTGCTCTGCAGTTACCCGGAATTTCACTGTGCCCGGGGACCCACACCAAAGAGACACTGGTGAAGCGCCCCGAAAGAAGGTCGAGACAGCGACGACATTCCCTAACGATCCTAGAGTTAATCACGAAACCCGATAGAGACTTTATCGCGGCCTGACTGTCAGAGAAGACCGAGACGCGAGTGAAAGGAGCATCGTTGACAAGGATCCATTGAGCGGCCCGGTAGATCGCCATCACCTCCGCCTGAAACACGCTGCAGTAGTCCGGCAGACGGAGAGAAATGTTCAGGTTCAGTTTCCCAGAGTAGATACCGCTTCCAACACCATTGTCGATTTTAGAGCCGTCGGTATATATATCCAGGACTTCCGGGGGGACGACCGTATTAGGATTCCAGTCATCCCTATTCGGAATCAGAGAGTGGAAACATCTGTCAAGACAATATTCAGCAGTGATATAGTCCATGTTCACAGGGGCCACCGGATCAACCTCCAGAATAGTGGAGTGACCAGCAGGTATAATGTGCCAGCGAGACAAAGCATTAAGTCTAGTCGCAGTAAACTTGGCCGCCTGCTTAGAGAGAAGCACAGTAGGAAGCCAGTTGAGCATTGCGAACAAGGCTTTCGTGGGGGTGGTGCGTAGAGCACCAGTTATGTAAATGGCGGCAGACCTTCTGACCTTGTCAAGGAGTCTGACGTTGTGTTGTCTGTCCAGAGCAGTCCACCAGAAAGCAACGCCGTATAAGAGGTTGGGTTCGATGACCATAGAATATATCCAACGCATGATCCTTGGGCGAAGACCCCATCTGGTTCCGACCGCTCTACTGCAGGAGTAAGCAGCACACGCCGCCTTGCGTGTTTAGTTTGGGATCGAGGATCAGGCCCAGATATTTAACCTCGGGACTCAACGTAAGTCTGGTCCCACGTATCATGGGAAGAGAGAAGGTCGGAACTTTATATTTCCTCGTAAAAAGGATCGTATCGGTCTTAGAGGGGTTGATAAACAGTCCAAAATCCCTACACCAGTCCAGTACGATTGACAGCGCCAAGTTCAACTTATCCGACAGTGTCTGCGGACAAATTCCCGACGCAGCTATGGCAATGTCGTCAGCGTAAGCTATGACTTCGTTGCCAGAGTGTTCCAGCTCTCTCAAGAGAGAGTTGACTGCAAGGTTCCAGAGAAGTGGTGATAGAACACCGCCTTGCGGTGTGCCCCTACGAACCATTCTCTGACAATTAGTGGCCCCCACTGTGGAGGTTACTATCCTCGACTTGAGGAGAAGCTCGATGAACCTGACCAGATTCTGTCCCAAGTTCAGAGAACCAAGAGCCCTAAGAATGGCGTCCGGGTCGACGTTATTAAATGCACCCTCAATATCCAGAAAAATGGCCAAAGTGTATTCCTTAACGTGCATGGACTTTTCCACCCGAGAGATAAGGGAGTGAAGTGCAGTCTCCACTGATTTACCTCTCGTATACGCATGTTGGGAAGCGGATAGAAGCGCTGGATCAATCGAGGCCCTAATATGAACATCAAGGACTCTTTCCAGTGTCTTCAAAAGAAAGGAACACAGACTTATGGGTCTATAGTCATTCGCCCCAGTATGGGACGGTTTCCCAGCTTTGGGAATGAAAATCACCCTAGATATTCTCCAGCTCCAAGGGATATAAAGGAGCCTAAGACTAGCGTTGTAGATGGCAAGCAACCAAGGGAGGATTATCTCCTCCCCATGTTGAATGTCACCCGGGATAATACCATCCGGTCCTGGTGACTTGACATAATATGGGATCCTCTATATAAAAAATATTCCGACGTCATCGAATCTGTACAAAAGCAATTTCTGTTGTTTTGTCTCCGAGGACTGAATTTTAATCCTACAAGTTTACCATCTTATTCTGCCAGACTAGCATTAATTAAACTTCCGACACTTAAAAGCCGCAGAACTATGTTAAATATCTCGTTCATATTCAATGTAATTACTGGTGATATTGGCTCCAGTTTTTTAATTCATAACATCTCATTTAATGTTCCTCAACGTCCGTCACGTCATTTTTCCCCATTATCAATTCAATTTTTTAGATCCAACTATGGTGCTGGTGCTGATACAATAAGGAGAATGTGTTATGAATTTAATAAATTGTATATGATAATTGATTTTTCATTATCAAATAATGTTATAAAAAATAATGTAATTAAATATTTAAATTCTTAGTTTTTTAGTATTTTAATATTGTAATGTTACTTAATTGCCTGCAAGGTACATTTCCATAGACAAAATAAATAAATAAATAAAAAAATAAAAAGTAAATAAATAAATAAATCTGACTGATTTTCAGTAACTAACTCGCCTGCTTTGCCACCGTCTGAAGGCGAACGCTCATGACTTTGCCTTCTCGAAATCTCTATAAATGTAAACACCGTTGTTTACATTTATTATTGTAGTGTTGTTGGTGTATTTTTGTTAACTTGTTTACCATTTTTTATGCTGGTGTTTGTTTTTATATTAAGCAGTTTGATAATTTCTAAACATGTTTGTGACTGCATTGCTTTGTTTTTGTAGCTTTTGTTTATAATTTTAATGTTAAGCGATGTAAAAGCAAAACACCAGTATCTAGATTCTTCATTTCCGTTACAATATTGTATGCGATTCCTATAAAACTTATGCCAGCTCTTAGACCCTTTGTAATTTCACTGTTAATATTTAAGTATTTAACTAAAAATATACTTTTATAGTTCACAGAGGAAATCTGTAACAACGATTCCAAACAATGAATTGACAAAAAAAAAGTAATTTATCGATAGATACATATATCGTATATAAATGACTGTGGCATAAAGAGAGAAAAAAAGCGATTCGGAAATATGTATCTTCAATCTGCTGTCAATAATATATAAAAAAATATAATATAATATTGTTTGTAAATGATATGAATGGTAAGATTACAAAATATTATATCATGGAATAGATACATAGATATTGTAAACAGAAAACAAATGAAGCATTCAGTATCTGTATAAATCTATTTGGCAATTAAAATTGTATCCAGAGATTCAGAATTTTTTTTTTTTTTTTCTTTATGATTGTCATACAGGCATAAATATTTATAATATTAAATATAGTGTACCATAGATACAGTATGTACGTGCATATATTGATACAGCCTGACCATTCGATTTTTAATATTCTAACCTGCAATATCCCCTTTCCCCTCCAGGACGACTATAATCATATTCTAACCCCTCAGCCATCGTTTTGTAAAGTTATGACAGGTAATAAAAATAATTTATGCGCATTAAGGGTTGTTAAATACGAATATTACTACATTTCGATGTGGCGAAAAACCAAAATCAACTGAAAAAAAATCACATTTTGTTTGAACATTTGGCGAACTGTCAGGCATTTGAAAGAGAAGAACTGACATTGTAAAAATTACAAAAAAAAAAAAACGAAGAGAAAAAATTATGAAATGGAATGAAATGAAATGAGCAAAAATTGTGAACTGTCACCACACACTAAATACTTACATACACACATACACAGTATAGTGCTGACAAATATTAAAGCAAAGAATTATAGGCAAAAAAAAAGGACATTCAAATGCTTATGGTACATATATTGTAGTTATGGAATGAAAATCCTTATATTCGTATAAGAAGGGGTATGTTGCTACATTCCCCTTACACTTTTCCTTGCTTCCTTCCTTCCTTCCCTTTATCATTTTGGCATTGTAAGTATATTTTACTGCATTGAGTCTCAGCTCATTTGTATTTGAGGCTCATAATTCATTTTTACTATCACAATATCACAAATCAAAATTTTTAGGCATGTGATGGTTATTATTATGTGATACCTATGCAGAGAGTCAATGCCACACTAAGCACTTTTTGTACGGCATTTAAATGAATTATTTAAATAAAGTGTTTATTATCGAAAATAAAATACACTTTCGTGAAGTCACCGTAGTCTGCTGGGAAGTATGCTGGTGTATTTAATATGAGACCACGGTTCACATCCCTGGTCAGACATCTCGAACAAAACGAAATATGATAAAATATTTCTTTGGTGTCTCCCTCTCAGCAGTTTCATGGCAAAAACTCTGAGAGTAAATTAAAAATTATGAATGAGCAAGTTTCTCAAAACTCTGGCGTTTGGAGTCGACTTTAAACTGTAGGTCCCCCGCCACTCATGTGGTGTGAGAAGCTAGGTTCTGATTGAAAGCTTGTAATAATTAATTATGTTATATATATGCAAAATTTATCGAGGTCATCAAAAAAATTCGCTCCCTCGGGTTTGAGAACAAGAAATAGAATCTTAAATGCGAGACTCCGTAAACATGAACATATAAAATTTTTGTAAGAAGTCAACTGACGGATGGCTGTTGACAGACGCAGAGTTACGCCTATCTTCGCTTGCTGAAGACTAATGTGATGTTTTTGTAACACAGCCTATTTCACTTACCTGCCTGTTTATAAGGGAAACACAAACAAAATTGAGTGTTTTCGTTTGTGTTTTCCATGCAAACAGGCAGGCAAGTGAAATAGCCTGTGTTACAAAAACATCACATAAATCTTTATGTATCGTCAAATTTTCCTCTGCGACACTTCTTGAAAGGTGTTTACATACGCTCATATTCCTTCGTATACATATGCGACTTTATTAAACAGAACAGGAAAAGTTTAACGGGATCAAATTGCATGATCTTGGAGGCCAGTTCACATCACCATTTCCTCAGATAGCTTGTGACATGAGCTGCGTCGCTCCTAGCGCCGTCCTGTTAAAATCATATGTCATTGGTAACCAGATCATAAAATTTAACCCTAAAGAATTGGGTACTCATGGATCTACAGTGTTCACCATTGACAGTGATGGCTTCACCAATGTTGTTCTCAAAGAAATTTTGACGCATAATGCCGCAGGCCAAAATCCACAAAAAATAGTAATTTTTTCGGCATACATTTGACGCTCTTAAATCTTATGTGGCTTGATATTGCCTCAAATTCGACATTTTTCTTTGTTCTGGTACTCATTCATCCCATTATTATGGTTAGCTTGCCACCTGCTTCAGAGTCCATTCAATGAACACACGTCGGTGTTCGACAACAGAACAACGGGTAATCTGACAAAACTGACTGAATAAATGGCAACTAATTTGTCAAATGTAGCTTTTATAAGATGGCCGTTAACAATTGTCAAATGTAGCTTTTATAAGATGGCCGTTAGGTTAGGTTAGGTTAGAGGACGTGTACTTGTCCGTTAAGACAAGTACAATACCCGGAGGTCGAAATTGACCCATTGTACAACGTCCTTGGAGAGGGAAGGAAATAGAGGGAATAGGATGAAAGGAGGGCATAAGGGTAAGGGGAGGATGGGAATCACACAGAAAGAAACAGACACAAACAAGGGTTGAGCGCGCGACTACACTTATGAAGCCCTAGCACCTCTCAACCAGCTCAAACTGCTAATGAATCTGTGGAGAGCCTTGATGTCGGCTCTCGACACAGAACTCAAGCTCTCAAAGAAGGCTCTGCCAAGGGTCCTCAACCTCAACCTACCAAGGGCTGGGCAGTTACAGAGGAGGTGTTCGATAGTCTCTAACTCCTCCTCATCGCAACATGCCCTGCAATAGTCCGGCTGGGATCTGTTCCAGATCCCCGTCAACGACCTAATCTCGCAGTGCCCTGTGATAAAACCAACAACCAACCTTACGCTGGCCTTAACCAAGCCCAGCAGCCAATCTGTTCTCTTACTGTCCACAGCAGGCCATAGACGTCTAGAGACAAAACAACCTGATCCGTTCCTCCAACGCCTCTGCTCTTCCTCCCTGACCCATCCATCGATGAGGCCATAGAGGTGGCAGATAAAGCAGATAAGATGGCACCATATGGTATACCGATCATTTGTAATGCTTTTCTAGATTCTTTGCTATTTCCCTGTTATTATCTCGTTTATCTGTAGGAATAAATCGCCTCATAAGACTAGACATCGACCTTCCGAAAAGATTAGGAGTAGATATGGATGTCTTCTGTCCATATCATCCTTCATTTGGCATTATTTTGCATGAAGCACTTTGCCAACGTAACGTTCAGCAGCTAATTTCAGATGTCTGTTCAAACTTATATTGAAATCCAAGAATCCATAAAATCGCATAATTCCGCTTTTAAATTTTGAAAAATGTTTATTTCTCTTACATTCGATGATTGCAATTAAATTTAAATCATTTAAATAAATTCTTTGTTAATTTAAACAAATTTCAAGTGATAACACTTTCAAGTGATAACACTGGGCTTCCAATTTTATTCACGATTCTTATTAACAAAGAAAGACACACACTGTATGGCAGCATAGGAGTTCGCTTTATTTTTAATGCCGTATTTTATGTCTGAAAATTTTGTGATCTTTCCATGAGTATTCTTATTGGCTTTTTAAGGAAGAGATAAGGGAACAACTCTTAAAATTGTAACTGTTAGTTTGTGTGATTCTGTGTACCGTACGATGCATGTATTTTGTTGTTGTCTGTTTGTTTTGTCAGCCAAACAATATTTTTTCTCTTGGAGTAGAGATTGTGGGGAGTTTAATAATTTGATATTGGAACTCAAGAATCCATCATATTGTTACGAAAATGGAAATGGTGTTACATCGTTTAACATTAAAATATAAAAAAAAGCTATAAAAACAATGAACTTGTTTACATGATAAACAAGTAAACAAAAATATACCAACAACACCGGTATAAAAAAGGGGATAAACACTAAACAGAAATGCAACAACAAACAATGTAAACAAAATACACAAACAACAATGAAACAATGATTATATTTATATAGATCTCGAGAAGGCGAAGTCACGAACATTCGATTTCAAGATCATTCTACAGACTGTTTACGTTGCCTTATAAAATGCAGGACAAAGCAGGCAACGAGGTCAGTAAAAATTCAGTCAGTCTTGTGTGAAGATGCGTTGCGTGTGAAGAGAATAATCGTGGTTAGAAGATCTCCGTTATAAAGATCTGCCGGACAATTGTTTGTGTTTAAGCAAAAGAGTGTAAAGAAGAATAATAAGCAAAGAAATTGTTGTTAACATCAAGTTGTGAACAGTGGCACACAGAATTGTGCGAATAATAAAGAATTTTAATTAAAACTAAACACAAATTTATTTTTATTTTATTTGCAATCTACGAGCTTATATTTTAAACGTTTTTAAAAGGTAAAAACGTAACAATATTAAATTCTTTTAAAATATGATATATTTCCTGTATTGCAACGAATTCATTATTATATAGTTCTTTGCTAAATAAAAAAATAAAAATCATGCTACGATCACAACTTTAGAGTATTCTTTGGTCAATACTTTCTTTATCCCATACGCAGCTGAATTCTTCAGGCGATAGTTTTCTAATTGAAATGATTATTGCAAAAGTTAATTGGGATATTAATTCCAATTAAACTTTGGAAGGCAAACATACCTATTTTGTATGAAGTTATCTTTAGTATTTATGAAATGAAATGTTTAACATCAAAATTTAAGCCATTTAAATGAGTTCTCGATGTCTCCACAAATGTATCCACAAATGTTAAAGGTAGATAGACCGACCTCTTTTGACTAACCATGTATTAGTAAAGGTTTCTACGTATGTACGTATTTATCTGAAAAATTTATGTGTATGCGTGTGCTTGTCATTATCCTTCTTGCCTATATTTTGTGGATATCTGCAGAGCCACATATCCATTTTTTTTTCTTTCTCTGGTTTATTTTAATCATTTGGAAATATTTATGTCAGTTAAAGTTCATCCAAAAAATAAGGCCGGAAAATGTCTCAAAAAAAAAATATCTTCAACCACCACCTTAAATGGGAAACAGTTGCCATCATTTTGTTAATGAAAAAAAAAATATCTCTCTGTGTGTATGTGTATGTTTAATATCATAATTTTTATGATATCTGTGTCCAATCTTATGATTTATTATTTTAGCACGCATCACAAGAATTATTGCTTTTCATTCTTTTCACTCGTTTTTTCTCTTCACTTCAATTTCTTTTTTCTCACTGCCATTCTGCTGTCAGTTCAAGGAACTAGAAATAATGATGGTAATATCATGAGTATTCTTTGCACTTCCGTTTGACGTTTTAAATTCTATTTCGATCATTATTTTCAAAGAATGTTTTAAATTAGAAAGAAAGAAAGAAATTAAAAATATTAAATACAACTAATAATGCTTCAATAAACTTGATAAGTGAAACTATAACATATTGTTATGAAAATGAAGAATCTAGATACTGGTGTTTTGCTTTTACATCGCTTAACATTAAAATTATAAATAAACGCGACAAAAACAAAACAATGCAGTAAACAAACCTGTTTAGAAATATAATATAACAACAAACACCAGCATAAAAAATTGGTAAGCGAGTAAACAAAAATACACCAACAACACTACAAGAATAAATGTAAACAAAATACACAAACAACACAAACAACACTAATGAATGTAAACAACGATTTTTACATTTATAGAGATTTCGAGAAGACGATGCCACGAACATTCGCCTTCAGGAACATTTATCAGACTTTTTACTTTGCCATATAAAAGGCAAGGAAAAGCAGGCCAGTGAAGTTCAGTCAGTCTTGTGTGATGTTTAGTCAGTCTTGTGTAAAGACGCGGTGAGTTTATTTATGGAATAAATATGTCCATTAATTACTCTATACCATTCCCACAATCACAATCAAAATTTTACTTAATCTTTTTTCCACAATTTTTTTTTCTTGCATTAATTTTAAGTATTCTTGAAGTCGCCGTCATCTAGCAGGTAGTGGTTGGCTTATTATTGGCCATGGCCAACAAAACCGAATATAAAAGAAATATTTCTTCGGTAGCCTCTTTTCAGCAAATGTCTAGCAAAAACTCTGAGAGTAAATAAAAAATTGCCATGTAAAGTTTCTAAAAGATCTGTCGTTCGGGGTCGACTTTAAACTATTGGCGCCCTGCCACTCATGTATAAAATTAGCAGAGACAACATAAGTGATATGAGAAGCTAGGTCTTAATTCTGAACGAAGTGCTATGACCATTTTTATGTATATATGCATGTAATTATGAAATTTAAATTAAGTTTTAATAGACTTCATTTATGGAAATGCAGTAAATAAGAAAGTTCTTTGAGTGGCTTAACTCGATGTAGTGGGCCTCGACGAAATGGGGCGTCAGATGGGCAGCGAATCCGAGTACACTACGTTTATGACAACAACGATAATTTTAAGACGCTGTATTGTTATTTCAATAAACCAGAAGCATTTTTTATGCAAAGAGATATAGACTCTCCTTTTCTAAAGGTTCTTCAAATTATCATTACTTATCTCTGGAGCTGCATGTCTCTTACATTTTATTCATCGGGTATTTTGTTAAGCGTTTTCTATGTTTATGTATGTCTGAGATATCATCGAAATTTTGCTTTCGTTTCAAAGATCTATTGATGAATATCGTTCGAATATCGAATGTCCCCTACTTCTTCTCTGCATGGTTCACAGCCGAAATGCCCAATTATCAATGAATGTGGAGGATAAATCAGTCTAAATTTGGCTTTGGAAGCATACACCTGCAACATAAGAAATTAAATCGAACGATCTCGGTGGTCAATTCGCATCATTTCCATGTGAGATTACCATTCGCGAAAACCATTCGTGTAGAATATCCAATATCTAATGTCACATGAGCTGCCGTCCTTTTGAAGCTCATGGCGTTAGTGTTCCGACCATCCAATTCAGGCCAAAAGAAGTTGCTTATCATCGACCTAGAATGCTCGCCGTTAATAGTGTAATAGTTCATCTGCTGCATTAAACTGTTTGAGGAGACTGGAGATGTTAAGTTAAAGACCGTTACCGATTGGGCGATCCAAGATCTCTTCCAATATCGTCGTCAAATCTGTCGAAACAAGAATTTAAAGAAATTCGATTCGTGACATAAATTATGGCCCAAGGGATGAAAGCCTCGCACGAGACCATGAGTCGAATTATTACAGAAGTCTTTGAAGCTGGTGCTTTCAAACTCCGTACCAGGAATTCTTGGCTACAGCTTGGAAAAAAAAAAATAATTGAATGGAGAATTGCAATCGTACTTTGATCAAGCACGCTGATAACTTGTGTAGAAAAATTTTCTTCGTCAATGAAAGAAATGTTAACCGTGCATGAAAAGTTTAACACGAATATATCTGAAGTGATTCCTCCGTTTAAAAAGGGTCTTCAAACAGCTGTAATTATGTTTTGTTGATGTATCTCCTACGATGGGGTCAAAACATCGGCCAAAGTTTAGCTAGAAACCGTTTTAGAAGCTTTAGTAAAACTACTCAACCGTTCGGTGTAACAATACCACCTGTGGACTTTCCTTCAAGGCTCTGTGTCATCTTATAGAGCTAAACCGACTCAAACCTGGCTCTAAAACAATTTACCAGCATTCTTCTCTTCTTTTAGAGAACATGATGTACAACAAAAGACAGCCTTAATTCGTAGTGTGGGCAATATTACAATAGACACAATGTTACGCAAATATCGGGTGGGCCACCTACCGGTTTAAATTTTTATCCACCGGTTATTTCAAATATGGGAATACTTATGTCATTCTATTCTGTCACAGAATTCAGTATATTATCTCCATTGAACGTAATAAATCAATTTACGCTGGAGCAACGTTGGGACTTATTGGAAATTTATTTCCAAAAAAATTGGTCGAAAATTTCAAAAATGAAATTATCTTTTCGAATGAAGTTCATTTTAATCTTGGTAGTGCGTTAATAAGCAAAACTACCGTACAGAAAACTCACACGGTGGTCTTACAGAAACCAATACACCCAGTATGAGTGACTGTTTTTTGCGGCTTGTGGAGGCGAGACATCATTGGCCCATATTTCTTTGAAAATGAGGACGGCGCAATCATTACGGTCAATGGAGACACCTATCGCACCATGATAACCGATTTTTTTGTACCCGCTCTTCGTGTTATTGTTGTGAACGATGTTTGGTTTCAACAGGATGGTGCAACTGGCCACACATCTCATGTTACAATCGATTTATTGAGTCAAACGTTTGATGGCCGTTTAATTAGCCGAAATGGTGATGTCAGTTGGCCGCCAAGTAGCTGCAATTTGACAATGTTGGACTATTTCCGTGGGGCGCCGTAAAGAAAACTGTTATGCCGAAAAACCAGAGACAATTGAGCATTTGAAGGCCAATTTGATGCCATTGCCGAGGTACGACTCCATACACTCGAAAAAGTACACGAAAATTGGTTCGATCGAATGAGGTACTGTGAGTCCAGTTGCGGCAGCCATATGAATGAAATAATATTTCATTTCTAACCGGAACAATTGTACTTTACAACACAAAAATAAATTTGGCAAAATTTCAAACCGTGTTTGTTTCATTGCGTTTTTAAATTTAAACTTTTAAATGGCCCACCCTTTTTTTTTGGATGATATTTGTTTAATTATGTAAACAATTTTGGACCACAGTATGGTTGTTAGAAACATTTAAAACTGAGAAGCGATTAATTTCTGTTTTATATAAAAAGTATTTCAAATTGAATTTTATTTTCCAAAAATACTGAACACTTTCAACATTTGAAACACAATCTTTAAGCTACCAACGGCAAAGGTTTGACAGTTGAGAGGGATATCAACTGTTTTTTTTTTTTTTATTTCATTTGATATTTTGAGAATCTTTTCTTCATTTGTTTCAAGCTTAATTAATCATTTACAGCTCCAATCGTATGCAAGAGACTTTATCTATACTATTTAGGAAGTCATACTTGCCTCTGTTTTGTTCATATAATGTAATGCTCTCTGAGTAACAAATACTAACAAATAACAACAACAAAACGTAATAATAATTCGATTTTATTATAACAGCGGGCCATAATAAAATAGTCAACTGGAATGGGTCATAAGAAACAATTCTAATCAAATTAAAAACATTCATTTGGCAAACAAATACACGTACAGACACAGACACACACACACACACACACACAAATACACAAATACAAATGCAAACAGCTGTGAATGAATGCCCCAAAGGATAAAACGAATAAATTGTGAGCAAAACACAATGACATTCTTAATTTATTTAGACATTAAATAAATCCTCAAAAAACAAAAGGAAAAGCAAAGGAAAAAAATATAAAAACTTGTAAACTATGGCACACTCTCTGCCCGTACCTTGAAGAAATGTGTCTTAAGAAAGATAGAAACAGAGAGAGAGAGAGAGAGCGAGACACACTGAAATAAAATCAAGAAATTGACGTTGGTAAAACGAACAAAAATATGCAGAATCAACCACCACCACCAATACAAAAATTGCACTCTCACTTATACAGTAACAGGACGATAAAGAACACAACAAACACAAGCATAAACATCACCTCCATCGCCACCACTACCACCACCACCATCATCATCGCCATTGCCATTGCCATCATACCAATGAGACTTTACAAAAACAACAACGTTAATGTCATTTACGTCGACGTACATCAACTTTCAAGTCGGCATCAAGAAAAAATTTTTTTTCAGTTTTTTTTTTTTTTTTTTTGTAAAAAGGAAAACAACAACAAAAACACAAACACAAATACAAAGTTTTTGGCATTTAACATCATGGCCGCGGCGACTGTCAGTCACCAGGACTAAAGAATGACGTTGAAGAAGCAAAAGAAGCAGACGAAATATATACCAGAAGGAGGTAATAGAAGAAGCAGTTTGAACGAACAAAGGACAATGAAGGAAAAAGTGAAATAAATAAAAATAAAGACGGCAGGCAGTAAATGTCACGATGATAGACGAAGCTGAACGAATTATAAATACGGCCAAGTAAACAGCAGCATAAACAACAACAACAACAACTACGGCATAAACAACAAAGGCAAGAGAAAATTTTATAAATTGTAAAAAAAGCACAAACAACAAAAGGCAAACTTTTCATCACCCTACATAACTAGTGTGGTACATAATAGCGTATGAAGTAACATAGAAAAATTCATTCGTTTCAATTTTTTTAAATCGGTTTGGGATTTCTGTTAACATTCTTATCAACGTACCTCCAGAAATGTTCTCTTAACATTACAACTTCTTAAAAAAATTGTGGTATTTGCACAGAATTTAAATGACCGAACTGGACAACAGATTTCGCTTGATTATCTGAAAAAAAAAATTTCAGATCCTTTCGGTCCCGTTGGACAATTCTGTTCTATTTCTCACGAGTACCTTTTTTTTGAAAATGCTTCCAAAAAAAACTACTGAATATTTTCTCAAATTTCTTGTTTTATTTGAAAGTACAATCCTTCCGGTTAATAATGGAAAATAATTTCATTCAAATGGCTGCCTCGGCTGGCCATGCAGTAGCCTACACGATCGGTCCAATTTTTAAGCACATTATCGATTGTGTGCAGCTGTATTTCACCAATGGCTTCACGAATATTGTCCTTTAAAGCGTCAATTGTCTCTGGCTTGTCGGCGTAACTCATATCTTTGACGGCACCCACAAATAACAGTCCAACGGTGTCAAATCGCAGATCCGAGGTGGCCAAACGACATCAGCTCTGCGGCTGATAATGCTATCTTCAAAAACAGGACGCAAAACATCGAGTGTAGCTTCGGCTGTGTGGCACGTAGCGCCGTCCTGTTGAAACCAAATGTTGCCAATATCCTCCTCTTCAATTTTTGTGAACAAAAATTCGTTCAACATGGCCCGATAACGATCGCCATTGACTGTAACGGCCACTCCTTGCTTATTCTCAAAGAAAAATGGCCCAATTATGCCTCTGGACCAAAATCCGCACCAAACAGTGACTCGTTTTGTGTGCGTCGGATTTTCATTGTATGCTTGCGGGTTTTCTGTGCCCCAAATGCGACAATTTTGCTTGTTTACATACCCGCCAAAATCCGTACGCAATTTTCGCACACATTCTGCAACATTACCATGATTTTCAAAGTAATGTCGCAATATTTTCCAGCGTTGTTCAAGCGTATACAGAACCATATTCGTTCAGCGGAAGGATAAATCTAATTATCTGTCAAA